>APFE031056285.1:15689-44463 GCA_000404065.3 Pinus taeda | reverse complement strand
TTGCCCCCTTGAAGAGGCTGAATTCTAAGGCGTTGATCTATCTTTTCTATCTTTTCTTGAGCTGGTTTCATAACAATGGTTATCATGTGATCATAGACTATTTAAAGGGGAAATTCTATCAGCTTAGATCCATCCTAATTTCGTGTCTACCAAGTGCTGGGAGGGATAAATAGATTTCATCCAAGAGTGGTAGATGTGGGGTTAAGATGGATATAGGTTGGTTTTTATGATAATGAAGATATTAAATAGACTTAGGAAATTATATTGTAAAAAAAATCTTAAGGTGAATGGTTAAAGCTACATTTAGTCACTTCACAAAATTTAGTAAAAAATATCGATATCTCCACTAATATTGGTTTTTTTGATTTAACAAAAAAAATTCAAAATAATGAAATCTTAACTCTTTCCACATCACCCTCGCAAAAGAGAGATAGTTGCTGCCCAGATTTCCCACCATTTTTCAAACATTCTCAATATGGTATCTTCATGAAAAAGTTAAGGCACTGATCTTGGATTAGTTGTTTGAAAAATATGCTGGTTTGTACAACCTTTCATCTTCTCTACTATTCTTAGTTTGTCGTAATGATCTGTAGGGGTTGGGTCACTGCACCATATTGTCCTAAAAGGTAGAGATTGTGCACCAAAAAGGAAATTAATCCACATGTTACAATGCTGTTAAAAATGGTATGAAGATAGTGAATTCTGCTAATAAGAAATTTAGATTGGGAGAGACGTAACTAAATTTTATTATTTAATTGAAGATTTCCAATTAAAATAATAATAACTATACACTTATATATTTATATATTAATTGGAATGCTTCTGAAAACAATCACTTCTTTCCATTAGATCCCCTTCAGGCCTTTGGGATACCTACTACTTCATTATATTATATAGTTGGGGCTTGCTACTTGTGGGCGTGTTGGGGTAAACAAACTTGATGTCTGTGTGTGTGTGTGTGTGTGTTTTTTTTTTTTTTTATCTCGCACTTGGAGTCTATGGAATAAGAAAGAAATTTGATAGCTTGGAAAAAGTGGTAGCTTGACAAAAGCGGTAGAGAAAACATTAATCTCTCCTACCATGACAAACATGGCCACTAAAACTTGCAACGTTGTTTGTAGGAAGTGAAAATTATGTTTCTTTTTTCCAAACATGTATGTTAGTATATTATAGCTTAATGAATATGTTTGATCATTATCATATATGGTTTCATACTTTAATAAAACATTTGCCAAGATTTCATAATGTTTTATAATTCAGTGAAAGATTTTCCAAGGTCTTACAAGATTCTATAATTCAGTGAAAGATTCACCATGACTTTACAGGACAATATAATGTGGTGAGAGATTCACCCAAATATATAATATATATATATAAATATTAAATGCCTCCCATTTTCCTATGTTCATGGGGATCTGCCCACATTTAATTATACAATATAAATTTAGAGTGGTTCTTAAATGTTCCTGCTAGGAAGATGAAAGCGCTAAAAGTTTGTGGACCCCATTGGGGTCAATTGATACATAAAATTCTCGGGGTCGTATCTTTGGCATACAATCTTTGTTTGGTGCATTAAATACCTCATTAGAAAGATCTATCTAAGGATAAAAACTTTCGGTTGCAAAATCTTATCAATGCCTATGGGTCTACTAATTTTCCAAAAAAAACATCGTTTAGGGCCTCAAAATGACTTTGGAAGTTTAGGACCTCAAAAACTATAAAAAATAGTAAATTATGCTACACTTAAGGAAACTGAAAGAAACGGTGTTGGGGTCCAAGTGGAATAGGTGGGTGGCCACCAATATCCACCTAGAAAAAATCCTTCCCCATAGGAAGCAATGGATCCCATTACGTTGAGTGCCTTCATGATATGGGGAAACATCTGCTAAACTTGGTCCCTAGTGAGTCACTTGCCTTGGTGTAGGACTAGGACAACTTTAATAACTCGATATAGTTGGATCCTATATTGGTGATTGTTCTTGATTAGTGTGCCCATGATACGATCATTTATGGTCCATTCCATGCAGTTTGGGTTGAGATCTATTGGTGTTAATTGTTTGACAATCTTTGATGTCTCCATCAATGGTGGAAAGTATCGCTGAAGGCGGTCAACATTGAACACTAGGTGCAGGCCAAGGAATGAGGGAATGCTAGGCTTGAAAACGTTGTCTACCACATCCTTGGTGATGGTGTAAGGCCTATATCGGAGTGGTTAGAGCTTCTGATGGGCTTCAAAAAGGCATTCTTTATACAAATGCAACAAAAATTTATTGCCCACCTAAAATTTATGTCAAACCTGATGTTGATTATGTTGTTGTTTGTACTTGGAATTAGACTTATCCAAGATGTCATGAACCTACTAGAGAATGTGTTGGATGTGTTTAATAAACTCGGTTTATTTATCATCCTTGAACTGTACATGTGCATATTCTGCCTGTGTAGTCACATCAAGCATGACAACATCAATCAGACACAATGGTTGAAATTCCAAACCACTTAAAAGGGGTTGTGACTCGTCGAGCTATGGGGAGCTCTATTATAATTGTGTTGTATATAGGTAAGGCTCTCATATCGTGTGTGGATGCTTGGAGTTGTACATGTGTGGTATGTGCATGATCATCCTGTGGATGACCTCTATCTGGCCATCAGTTTGGGTATGTAATGCAATCGACTTGGTGAGCTTGGTGTCCAATAATGACCAGCGGCTTGACTAGAATGTGCTTAGGAACCTACTCTCCCAATCTGATATGATGGCTTGTGGGATCCCAAAATGTACCCATACTTATTCAAAAAGAGTTTGGTAATGTCCTCTGCTATGATACTCTTCTTGCAGGCCGCCAATATAAACAACTTAGAAAATATGTCCAAGACCACAAATACAAAGTAATTACCATGCTTGGTATAAGGGAGGCCAGATAGATAGTCCATGAAGATGGATTCCCAGGGCTAGATGGGAGTAGGAAGAGGAGCGTAAAGTCCTTGATTTTTTATGGTTGTCTTACCAATGGAATTAGCAGTGAAATATTTGATATATTTTCCAAAATCCTATTGAATTTTTGGCCAATAAAAATAATTCTATAATACTGCTATAATTTTCTCCACGCTAAAGTGTTATGCGACTCGATTGTAGTTTGCCTCCCAAATCAACATGGAATCCTCACTTGAAGGAACACAAAGGTGTCCTAGGTAGCATCATAATTCAAACCTAGATGTGGAAGTCTCGAACTTGCATTCCATCCAATAGAACCTGGTATGTGATACAAAAATCTAGAGCATTTTCATATAGTCGTGGCCATCCTGAGGTCTTGTGGACACAAGAGCTCAGAACAATACTCAGTGCTGAAACCAGGGGCCAACTAAGGAAATATGCAACATGATTGGTGTTGTAATTCTTGTATTTAATGATGAAGTGGAATTGTTGTAGAAATGTGGACAACTTCTGATGGCGATCGTTCTACAACTTCCCTTGTGTATGTATAAATTGAAGATGTCAATGATCTATGTGGATGACCATCTCCTTCCCCATAATGTAATTTTTCCATTGTCAACAAGCCTACATGATGGAATACATCTCTTTATCATAGGTGGAGAATTTCCTAATTGTATCGGAAAGTGTCTCACTTTGATAGGCCACTGGATGCCCTTGCTCGGAAAGAAATGCACCCATAACATAGTTATATGCCTCTGTCTCGATTTCAAATGGTTGTTGCAAGTCTGGAAATGTGAGTATTGGTGCAGAGGAAAGGAAATGCTTTAGCTCACCATATGCCTTATGTTGGGATTCATACTAGAAAAACTTTTCTTTTTCTCTGCCCTTGGTAACTTAACTCAAAGTCCAAGTGATATGAGAGAATCCCAACACAAACCTTTGATAAAAATTGACAAAGCCCAAAAAGCTATGAAGCTCTATTAGAGTTGTTGGGGCTGGCCAATCCCAAATGATTTGGATCTTCACTGGATCCATGTGCATGCCTTGCTCATTAATGATGTAATCTACATATTGTAATTAGCTCACGACAAAGGTGCATTTATCCAAGTTGGAACATAGTTTGTGTCGCTTACTGGTTTAAAGGACATGTCAAATGCGCTGCAAGTGCTCTTCCCAATTCTTGTTGAAGATGAGGATGTTTTCTAGATATACAACCATGAACGAGTTGGTAAAAGGTCATAAGATGTCATTCATCAGCCTCATAAAAGTTGCAATGGAATTTATTAACCCAAAAGGCATGACCAACCACTCAAAAATTCCCTCCTTAGATTTGAAGGTGGTCTTCCATACATATGTGGGGTTTATTGGAACCTGGTGATATCCAAAGTTTAATTGATCTGGTTGAAGTACTTGGACCCCTTGAGATGGTAAAGAAGATAGTTAATCCATGGGATTATAAACTTTTTCATAATAATGATTTTATTTAGTTCCCCATAATCAATGCAGAGTCTCCAGGACCCATCCTTCTTCTATGTAAGTACAATCAAGCTTCCACAAGATGAGGAACTTGGTCGGATGTGCCCTTTTTGCAACAATTCCTATATCTGCCACTTTATTTCTTCATTTTCTAGAATAGATCGCTGGTATATCGACCCATTGGGTAGGGGAACACTAGGAGTAGGACCAATCGAATGCTTATTCAAATGCAAAGGTGCCCCTATGGGTGAGGAGAAGATGTCTCTCTATTCTTCCATGACCCTATCCACTTGCTTATGCTACTTGGTAGAACCCTTCTTAAGGGCCATGGATGTGGCCATGATCTTCTCCTTACTTTGAGATTTGATCATAAATAAAACAAATTTCTTGGTTTGGGAGATGATCTTACTACATTACTTAGTAGAGATCAAAGAGATCAAAGAGTACGAGGCATGTGCTCATACATAGCATGCCACTTCCATAAGCATGGTTTGCCCAATAACACATCACATACTTCAAAAGGAGAAACATCACAAAGTACCTCATCTGTGAAGGGCTTGACGCTGTAGGGAAGGCAACACTGCTAGTTTATGTGAAGATCTCATCCTTGATGGAGCCACCTAATGGTGTATGGTTGTGGGTGTGGTGTGGTTAGTAGGCCCAACCACTTAATTACCTCTCTTGGGATGAGGTTATTTTGGCTTATGCTGTCGATAATGAAATGTAGCGGGGACCCCTTCACCCTCATCTGTGAGTGGAAAAGGCACTCCCCTTCCACAAGATATTTTGGCTCAATAGTCTAGATCTTGGTGGTGGTAACAGTGGCACCGGGATCTACATCAATTATCTATTTCCTTTGTCATTCCCCTTGTTAAGTTCTGACTCAGAGTCAGAACATGCATATGACTTTGAAACCTTTAGCTCAGCCATAAGTGACTACTTGGCACGAACTCACTTATGTTGTGAGTGGGTCTCTTGTCGAATCACACCACTTTACTGTGTCCTTTTTCTTCATGGTGTTTCTATTTTCTTACGTCTTCGATGGGTTATCCTGGAACACCCCACCTTGGCTTTATCCTTTTTTCTATGGTTTGGGAGCGCCTTTCACTTGCGTTGAATTCGCAGATCCAAAATCTCACTTCTTCTATTTAAATTTATACTCAATCTTGATAGCATATCGGTATGTGATGCCAAGAAAGGATATGTCTAGGAACTCCATCTCATCATGGATGTATTTATATAGTTAGTCGCAGTACTTGAGTACCAAATGCTTCTTGGAATCCTTGATACACAACTTCATGTGAAGGGTATAAGAAATATATGTGAATCCTGACATGTATTGGTTCCTTCCTTTCAATAATGTGGTCCATTTTATGTACTTATCTTCATAGCTCTCGATATGGTAATATTTTTCCTTGACAGTGTAATCCCATGTGGGTGTGACAGAAAATAATGAGGGCTCCCTCTCGTACCTTTGCTCAAAGTATGTTTCCCACCAGTGCTTGACGTGGGGAGTGGCCTTGAGGAGCGGAAAATTAACCTTTTCCCTATTGGAAAAATTATGAACCAAAAAATATCCTTCCAATAGATGGGTGTTAGCATAGAGTTGGGTTACACTTTTTTGCAAGCAAGGGCACATTTAGGTGAAAACAAGAGAGTCAATCAAGCATATTAAGCACTCGGTCAAGCTCCTTGAGTGCTAAAATAATTGATTGCTCGATGGTTTAAAAATAACCCTCGATTGAGCTCTAATGCTCGATCAAGCTTTAGGGCTCAATTGAGCATTAGATCTTGATCGAGCTCCTATTTCATATTAAAATGCATGTTCATGGTCTTTGCGCGTCATTTTTCATCGACCGCAGAAAAACAACAACTCAACCAAGGTATTTGGATCTTGATCGAATGATTGTGTGATGGAGAAACCGAACCAACCTCGCTAACAACCACACCGATGTCCTAGAGGTTTAAGGGAAGTTAGGTTTTCTATCCATTTTGTGTTTTTAATTTAATTTTTCTTGCAAAATTAAATAAAGTAATTTGGAAAAAGAAACTTACCATATAAAAACCATGAAAACCACCAAAGGAAACCATTGAAAACAACAAAAACAACTTAGAAAACCACAAAACCAACCTAGAAAACAAAACAAAAAAACCTATAAAACCACAAAAAAAAACAACTTAGAAAACCACAAAAAACCAACTTATAAAACCACAAAAAAACAACCTAGAAAACACTTTGAAACCACCAAAAGAACTGTAATTTAGGTTTTAATATTTTTCTTACTTGCAATGGTAGCATGTTTACTATGAATATTTTTTAATTTTGAATGGTAAAAACATTATTTTCTAATTATTTTAGATTTTAAAGATTTTCGTTAGGAATTTTGTGAAATAAATTTTCAAAATTTTTAAATTTTTGTTATTTAAAATGTATCTTAAATTGTAATAAATTTGACTGAAAAATATACCCTAAAAAACTTCAAAACATAAAACAACCAAACTATAACTAATAAATCAATAAATTAGGAGCTTGAGAATGACATGATGAATATAGGTGCTCATGGTGAACCTCTATTTATCAAATAAGAAATTTTATTTTATTTTATTATTATTTTAAATTTAGATAAAAAAAAAATATTAGTCTTTAAAATTAAAGATCCAAAAAAAGAAAATTTTGTTATTTTCCTTAGACCCCAAAACTGAGACTACCAAATTGATGTTTCATTATATTCCTTTCAACGTTACATAGATATATATACTTGCTAGAACATTAATAGACCCTGATACATTAACCCTCGATTAGAATTCTAGTTCCCTTGACTAGATCTACAAGATATCATGGGCAGAAAACCATCATGCTCAAAACCATGTGCAAAAACCCATGCACAAAACCATAGTTAGGTTCGCCCACCTAATATAAGGTCCATTGTTTTTTTAATTTATTTATTTTTACTTTCTTCGTGGGGCTAGTCATGGAAATAATATAGCACACACCCAACACACAAAGTATACACACACATATATAAGATCAAGTTTCAATAACACATCATTGATAGATACATTAAATTTATCATGAAAAATGCATTTAAAGTGAATAAAAACATTTTGACTCTTTTCTAATTTGTACCATATTGTTTCATTATGTAGTGTGTTGTACAAGAAACATTGTCTTTATGTTCTTGCACCTAATACATGTCATGTGTCAAAGTCACACATTATAAGAACTTATAGTCTATTGGAGTATTTGATTCGCATAAAATTTTATTAGTTTTACAAATAGGTTTATTTCAATTTTTTACATATTTATGCCCTATGATAAAATGCAATATTTAGAAATGGGAAAAATTGTGAAGGTAGATTTGATCACTTCTTTCAATTGTGTTACATGGAACTCATTACTTTGGTTGATAAATTATCAAAAAATGGACTCTAAAGTTTAGGAATTCGGGCTAGATTATTCTACTTGCGTTTAGAAATGGTTTTCTTGTCAACATTCTTTCTAAGCCAACATTTTTTTCTTGGATTAGTTTATATGTATTATATGTAATAGTTTAGTCAACATATTTTTCTTGGAGTAGTTTATGTGTATTATATGTAATATGCAGAGGCATCTCTTATATGCACCCCAACTGTAGAACATCAGAGTGTGAGGGGGTATGCTATACATTGTCGGGCTAATGATAGATCACATAGCCCAAATCCATGTGTGAATTCTACCATGTGTCTTGTTGATGATCGTTGATCAATGATCCTAAACAACGGGTGCATCAGTGGGGTGGTAATGCCTTATCCATCAAATTGAGTCACTTGATTTCCATAGGGTGAGTTTCAAGGGTCAAGGTATTGGTGCTTGTTCTAGTTCTCCTGGAGAGGTCTCCTAGTTAGGTCTCATTTGAATTATAAACACTTGACATCGAGTAGCGAGATCAAATGCATCGACTGCATAACCTGGCGCGTTGGCAATGACCTTCAAGCAATGATAGAAGCTATAGATGTGTGTGTTCCACTCATAGATCTTATCTCTGATGCCATTCAAAGTGCCATAGGTAGTGTTTCTATCTCTTCTGATGATCATGCTACCTCTAATGGACCTTATTCACTTGTTTCAGGTACATCTCCTGCATTTCAAAATCATCTTTATACTTGATGTGTTTATGTCATGAAATTGTCTTTAATTTTTAAATCATTTTCAACATATGTGTTTGAATTTAATTTATATTTTATTATGCTTCTATTTTGTTAAATATATATGTTAAAATGTGTTTATTATTTGTAGACCCTCAGTAGGGTGAAGCTAAGGATCACAGTGCATATTCGATCCCTCTGTAAGATGATTCTACAACTCATATCACATTGGAGGATGTTACAACCCAGCATATGTGAATCACACGAGATCTTCTTATGATCCCCTCCAATTCACCTACTAGTCATAGTTTGTCTTTGATGCTAGAAAGCATCAATAGGTTGACCAAGACATACTGGAGGTCACGCCCACATAACTACCTCCTACAATCAATATAGAGAATTAGGAGTCGTAAGGTTAGAAGCCCACATACTTGGGAGGTGGTGAAAGAGGCAACCAATAACATTGATGTTCCTGGGGGGTTGTTCGACATCCCTCTAGATCACCCTGCTAGACATAAAGGTTTGATTCCACTCAAATATTTTAAGAATATTGATGCAACCCCTTTTGTGTGATTGATTCATTGGAGTTTGGGGCCAATTCCCCCACCATGACCAGGTCATTGTTTATTTTTCCAAGCAAATATATGCAGAGCTCATGTTACATATGAAGTCATATTATATTGACATCATATCACATTATTATGGAGCCATCTTGGGACATACATATGATCGCAAGGGTTCTCGTAGGGACCCTGAGAATGTACCACCACCTCCGAGATTATTGTCACTACCATCTCAGAGCATGGTATTTCCAACAGAGCTATAGGAGCAATCGCAACTCAGTGTTGAGACCAGCGATACCATTGCAGATAGCATGTGGATGTCATTGGTCAGTGTGTGTGTTGCATTGCATTAAGAGGTTATCATACCACCACCATTGCCTAGTGACCTGCTAGTTCATTTATATGATGATTCATTTATCACAAGCTTACCCACTAACCGACCCTCGTCATATGCATGTATGTATCGTGATGCCATCTATGACACTTGGAGGGTGCACGTCTCACGCAACATGTACCGTGTACATATATATACAAAACTTTTGACTCTTATTGTCAAATTATGCATAATTATTTATATTAATTCTAGTTTGTATTATATTACATTTATATTAATAAGTTCATGATAACATGTAGACACAACCTAGCTACAATGAGCTTATGAGGTCATCTGAGGGGCTAGTTGATCAGTCAGGCTATCCTCCACCAGAGCATGTTTCCATGGATTCTCCTCCACCTATATCTCCACCTCATAACACTTGAGTGGAGGAGAGTCACTATGTATAGCCACATGGGCCAATAATTGAGGTAAACATTTTTATTCCTAAAATTTCAACAATTTTTTTTTTTAAGTTATTCATATCCTAATTAATTTGTAGAATAATTATATTTTTTCCTTGTCTCCCTCCTTCTCTCTCTCCCTCTCCCTCTCTCTCTCTTCCCCTTCTCTCTCTCTCCCTCTCCCTCTCTCTCTCTTCCCCTTCTCTCTCCTCCCTCTCCCTCTCTCTCTCTTCCCTTCTCTCTCTCCCTCTCCCTCTCTTCTCTTCCCCTTCTCTCTCTCTCTCTCTCTCTTCTCTCTCTCACTCTCTCTTCTCTCTCTCTCTCTCCCCTTTTGTCTCTCTCCTCCTAATTACCTCTCTTCCCTCTCTCTCACCTTTTCTCTCTCTATATATATTTCTTCTTACATCCCTCTGTATCCCCTCCAATTTATCTCTCTCCTCCCCCCCTCCAACTCGTCCCTCTCTTCCTTCTTCTCTCTCCCTTTCTCTCCTTTGCTCTCCACCTCCCTTCTCTCCCCCTCTTCTTCCCCCCCCCCCAACTTTGCATATTTCCCTCCCTCTTTATTCTCTCTCCCACTTCTCCCCATATCTCTTCTTTTTCTTTATAATCTCACCCCAATAATACACAATCTCTCTTTCTCTTCTCCTCTCTCTATCTCTCTCTCCTCTCTCTATCTCTTTCTTCTTCCCTCCCTATCTTTATCTCCAACTCCATCTCTAGAGATCCGCCTCTTTCTCTTCCATTCTCTGGACTCCTATCCCTCTCTCCATATTTGTTTCCCCCTCTCTCTCTTGCCCTCTCTCCCTCTGTCTCTCCTCTCTGTCTCTCATTATTCACTTCTCCTCTTCTCTCTCCCTCACTTTATCTCCATCTCTCCCTTGTCACTCCCTCTATATGTCTCCACCTCTATCACTCTAAGTATTTGTTTTTCCCTCCCTCTATATTTGAGTACATACATCCTAATATATATATAATATATTATATATATAATTATATTGAATTAAACTATTCTATTATATACATAAAAAGCTTGAGTACAATTACATTCCAACTTGCTGTGAGATCCATCTGCCAGAGATAATGGCAATCTGGAACAACCAGGTGTAGCCAAGAAAAAAGATTACCTGTTTCATGCCCTCACAGGGCGTTTGAGACCAAAAATCACTCCCACGCAGGGGAGGACCAAAATGACACCCTTGCACTATGTTACCCAGCCACAAAACAGAGGACCGAACCCAAAAATGACCGACCCTACTCCTCAGCGTTGGCAGATAGCCACTTAGACACATTGACAGAAAAACAAGTAGACACGTGGACAAGCCAGAGACAGATGGACAGATAGACATGACCAGAGAGACGAGAGAACCAGAACCACCTCCAAGCATCCGAACCAGTGACGTCGCGGCTAGCTATTCCTCCGTCTCCTCCTCCATAATTGGACATGGTTCGTATTCCTCCTCTTCCTGCATCTTGCCTTCTGTCACCTCGGTCGCTTCAGGCTGCCTCTGACTTCTTTCCAGCTGTGGGTCTGGCGTTTCCACACCCTTCCCTTTGTCTGCCTGGTGAAAAATCAGCTGCTCTGGCCGCATCCCTCAGAGGTTCGAAATCAGGCGGAGCACTGGAGCTGCCCTCGTCCACGGCTTCGTCGATGAACAAGACGCAGATGTGGGCGTTTATGCGTGGACGGTTCAGGGGGCTATCGAAGGAGAAAATTGCGGAGCCAAAGAAAGGAGTAGACGAGGTCCCAGGAGAGCTGGCCTCCATGAATTGGCTAGGCTTGATAGGATTAGCATATTCAGAGCGCGGGCAGTGGCAAAAATAGTGGCAATGAGGGCAATGGCAGGGTGGATGGGTCTCCTCTGCAGCTGGGCACTGCAAAGTCCCTCCTCGGCTAGAGCCGCGACAGCTCAGCAGCCTCTGACGTTCTCGAACCATATTGACAGGGTAGTTTTGAGTGTAAACAGTCTGAACCAGCAGGCCTGGGCAGGAATAAAATGGACCAGGTCTTGAATTAACCAGAACCAGCAGCTGAACGAGAACCCCAGACTTTGGCCAAGTGTGGACAATTATGCCAGGGCTGCCTCTGTTTATAGAGCTCCATGCTCTTCCTCGGAGGTCGCCCGCCATTAAAGTGGCCATCAATTCTGTATCAGAGTCGATCCTTGCAACGTAGTCGAATGAAGTTGGGGCATTAATGCGCCCAGCCTACTGTCCCTGTGTTAATAAATCCGATTTCCGGGAGAGTCCTGCGCCACTGCCTTCCAGGTCGCCTCTGTGCATGGTTGGCATGTGGCCGCCGTGAGACCCCCGTCCCATCACCTGAGGTTGGCTAGTTGGCACCCACATCCGGGGAATATATTAATATATATTATAATATAACAAATTTTATATTATATTAAAGTTAATATTATATTAATCCAAATTTAATAATATTAACATTAAAATATATTAATATTAATTTTTTATATTAATATTAGATTTGATCATTTAATAATAATAATAATAATAATAATAATTTTTTAATATCAATATTAAATTTAACAATGTGGTTTCTACATGACATGATAACAAAAATTATAATAAAATTTGGAATTTTAAGGTGGTAATTTTTTTTGTGGAACGTAAATTTATGATCCATTCAAATTCAAAGTATATTTTAAGCATGTATAGACATACTTACACATTGCCCCCATACTGGGCTATAAAATGCACATCTCAACACAATAACATACAAAATTTATAATGTTCTTCATAACCTAGATCCACTTGAATTTTCATTTTTAGTAAAATAATATCATATTAAGTTGGTTAAATTATTAATGGATTACATTTTAGATCTTTATTGATTCTAAAATCTAAATTATGGGATTCACAATTTTTTTTATAAAGGCTCGATCAAGCCGATGGTTAACCACATAAATTGCTCGATTGAAGGTTTAGGAAACCCTCGATTGAGCTATTTGAATTTAAATTTAGGCACTTGCTCAAGTGTTTTATGCGCTCGATGGAGCTTTTGAAGTCCTAAAAACCACAATTTCAAAACCCTTTCTGCAAAAATTTCTACAACACCATTTTGTACCCTAGCAGAATTAGGTGAAAATTTGTCCTTAGGTGGCAGAGTTGATCATGTTGGATTCATGAAGGAATCCTCTATCCAATGGCATATGATTTTCACATTTTCACATTCATATGATAAACATAATGCTTAAATTTTTTTGGACAATTTTAAAGAGACTGAATAAAAAATCAATATAATGGTGAAATAACTTGTTCAAAGTTTTTTTTAAACCCAAAGTTTCAGACTACTATGTGAGTCCATCTTCAAGGGAACACCCAGATTATTTGGGAATCTAGGAATTCCCTTGAAAATGGACTCACATAGTAGTCTGAAACGTTGGGTTAAAAAAAAAAGAAAAAAAAGTAAGAATTGTCACCGAATTGGCTGCAATAAACTACAAACGATCGAGGGAAAAAGAGCTCAAAGTTCTCACTGTTGAAGGTAAATGTGAAATGGTGAAAATGAATAGGCATTTTGAGCATTGATGGTATTTTCTCGCATTATTTTATTAATATGTAATTTCGTGGCCTAGATATGCTTCATTTTTACTATGAAACATGTATGTTTAATCCTTCTTGTGTTGTTTTGAGCAGGTCAAAAACTGTTAACATGTTATTATCATGCTTTAGCCAAGTTATTTTGACCAAGGAGTATACTTTTATCTCTTTTTCGGGATCTGTAAACCTACGAGAAAGTAAGTTGGAGTCCTCTTTCAAATCTTTTCAGACTCCCAAAATATGAAAATATCATCAAGCAAATGCCTTTTTGAACTCATAAAAATAAATGAAATACGTCTACTCAGTATAAGTTTAACCCTTTTCCAAGATGAGATAGATTATTTACGAAAAATGAAACCTTAGTCGAACATGGCTAAGAGGTTCTCTTGAATATTGTTTTCTACCTTTTTGGACTTAAGAGACTATTTACAAAAAGGGACATCTAGAGTTTTCTTTTTCACCTCTTTTTCAAACTCTCTAAACATGAAAAAGATGTCAAGTTTTACCTTCCATGGACTTGTTAAAACATTAAAAAATGATGGACTTGTCGAACATGACAAGGCCGAGACACTCCTTCTTAGGGTTTGTTAAATATACTCGGAGGGATTCATCCAAAGGGTGAACTTATAGATCAAGCATATGTTATCCTCCTCAATCTTGTTAAAAAATAAAGAGGTATTGACTAATATGGTTGGGGAAATTGGGAAAACAAGGTATTCCATTTTCTAATGGAAGCAAGTTGCTCTTGAAAAAAAACACTCTTCCACTTCATCTCCATGCTTGTTGGGTTGGTAATCTACTTGTCTTTTGGCTATCATACCATTTTCAGATCCTCCATTTCGATATTGGGTCAATGCTCCCAACTCCATTCAATGTCGTCGTTGTGTTCAAGAGAATTCATTTAGTTGATATCCATTACAATAATATGAAGTCTTCATTCCATGTTTTAATTTCCTAATCCAGTTCTGTATCAACATCATTCTAATTATTTTGTCTCAATCATGATACCCATTTTGTGATGTTGATGGGGGATACATCAAAGACCTCTTGCAATAGTTTGTTTCCTGTCAACATCAACACATCATCTAGGAATTTGACTTAGAAACACCCTTTGGTACATTGGTGCTTGCATACATCAATGGAAAGTTTCCTCTCTCTTGGCCACATGTTTATATCAATGGCCTTTGACCAAAATATTATGTCTTGTGTTTGACATCAACTCATTTATTTGCACCATATGGATTGTATTGTATTACCTTGAGAACCATTAACATCATCAGTGGTTTCTCTAGTGTCTGTTAACAACTTACATCATCAGACAGTAATTAGATGGTGTCTACCATGTTCAACCATAGCTCATTGATTCACATGGTTAGATTTGTACGTTTGTTGGTCGTGTGAAGGAGATAGAAGACCCTAGAACTAGTTTCATCCATCTAGGCTGCAATTTCAAGAGTTATACAAAGATCACAATGTATGATGTTCATGATCATATAGACAAGCATCCAGTCATGCGTCCACCAGTTTTCATCCGTGAACACATCTTTTGATCATTGTACATGTTATGTTAGCTTATGTGCTGAGTATGGGTATGCCTCCCTTAGTAATAAAGATGTCATGATGAAATTGTATTGTAACAGATGAAGCTCATCGGTTTTTCTTGATCCCAATTTGTCACACCGTAAAGCACTTTAGTCATCATTCATAATTTCTAAATTTTTTCTTTAGGGGGAAATCTGTTATATCCCATTTTGTCACATCTAATCAATATGCCTCCTAATGGGATCAATCAACATATTATTCCCCCTTGTCATCACCTTGCTTACAAATGAGAACGAGAGGCTTGCTTATATACCAAGCGAGTGTCTCTTCATGAAGGGTCATGTCTCATTTAGACATGCCTCTTCAACCTAATTACTAATTAACTAATAATTATTTATGCTTATTTTCATTTACATTATTTAACATTATTTATATATATTTATTTAACATTTATTTATATATAGGTTCAGGATTCATCCAAAAATCCAGTGCTTCCAATTTCATTTAGAGCCAAGAGAAGCACTTAATTAATTGTCTACATTCAAATCCAAGAAGACCCTTTTTCCAAAAAGATAAATTTATGGATATCTTGATTCCCAAATATTCAGATCATCCAATATTTGGATAAATCCACATCACCCACCATGCCAAGTGATCTATACCGTCATGCCGTGTTAGCATGCCACACTAGTAATCCACATCAACATGTTATGTCACCAACATACATGTTAATAGTGACACATCAACCACCACGTCAATAGTCACTTAACCCTCACTTATCCATGCTTCATAGACTAGGGTTCAACATACAATGCTCCACATGATTTCCGCATCATTTACCACACATATGTCCATGTCACATTCATGTGGCCCACTGCACGGCTGGGTGATGCATATTGTATTATATTAAGTTTCATCCATCTCAATAACTTCATAATGGAAGAAATGGAAGAATCAACTTGCATGGTCATTTTTACTAATAGGACCCAATTTAGAGAATAAGGGTCTAAAGCTTTACAAGGCCATTTTGAGGCATTAAAAAATGTCTTTTGGGTCAAATCTATCTCACTAAAGTGTAGGACCCTTGTACACGACTGTACACTCAAAGACCTTTCCAATGGTTCAAAATTCATATAAAATTCATGCCTCCTGCAAGTTGAGTTATCATGACTTAGTACCATGGTTCGAGAGGATGCCACATCAACCCATGTTATTTAGAAAAAAGGGGCTAACCACATATGGAATATGAATAATAATTTAGAAGGGTCAAATTTATAATTATAGTTAAGAATTGGAGTCAAACCCTAGTTGGCTATCAACTTATATTAAAACCAAGTCACTAGGATGAGAAGGGGTTCCATTCAATTATATTCAAGTTTATCTTGTTCCATATTAGAGTAGAGAAACTAGGAATAGGATTTAGGAAACATAACATAGGTAGCTAGTGTCATGCAGTAGCCAAACAAGCAATGGGTCTTAGGTGACTCTATAGAAAGTTCCTTCTCCTTTGTACTTTCATTAATTTCATACTATACAAAAGAGAGTAAAGCAACCTCACCTTCCAATTGTGTCTTCTCCTGTGATGGTTTCTCATAGAAAATATTTGTGTTAATTTTTGTTGGTATGTGATTTTATTTGGTTTTCTCCATTTTATTCATGTTATATATTTCATTTATAAGTGAAAATTCACTATTAACAAATATGGAATCTAAAGGAATCTAACCTTCATATTATAGATTTTGGTTTAATTCATTAAATGTATTGTGATGAACTATCCAACCGAATATCCACAACAATTTACAAATAATATTGGTATTAGATTAGGTTTCTTTGGGAAATTTCATGGGAAGTTGCATGGGATCCAAGAACCGAATTAAGAATAATCATTGAACTTCATACATGGTTCATGAGTATAATCACAATAACCCTAATCTGTTAGAAGAGATATTTTCTAGGCTAGAAGTGTAAGTTGTTGATATCAACCACAATATGAACCTCCTTATGGAAACTTTAGAAAAGAATATGGAGGTTCCAACTCAGAGGTCAAATCAGAGGGGGAATTGGGGGGTCATGAAGACCTAGAAAATGAGTCAAGAAAAGAATTTTAGAAAGAGTAGATGAGTTTGAGTGTCATTATCCATTCATATTCCTTATTCAATAGGGGAGTGAAAATCGACATGAAGCCATATCATGAGTTAGATGGCCTAAAATTTATTGACTAGTTGTAACAATTAGAAGCATATTTTAGTGTTTTCCACATACACCGAGGAGAAAAAAATGTAATTTTCTATATTGATGTTAGATGGCCATGCCCTAAATTGGTGGGAGTTCCATATGAAGACATTTGCATTGGAGGTTGACCCCATGATAACTAAGTGGGAGGAATTAAATACCCTCATAAAGTCTCAATTCTACCCTGTTAGGTATGTAAAGGAACAATGGATCCAATGGAAGTACTTCAAGAAGAGTTAGGGACATAGTGTATAAGAGTACACTATTGAGTTTAAGAATATGGTCATTATCCTAGGTATATCTCCCATTATCCAAGATGTACTCCTAAAGTATCTAGCGATATACAACATCTACAAAAGTAAGTAATGTTGCATAAGATAAGAACAATGGACGATGCTTGTGTATAGGCTTATTATCTAGAAAGAATGGTCCAAAAGAAAGGGTAGTCAAGTGATTCATAATAGAAAAAGCACGAGGAATCTTCTGACCAAGGGAAGAAGTGGAAATGGGAAAGTACAAGAAGACAATAGGCACTACACATTAGTGGAAGGATCATATCAATTGTTCCAACCACTACAACGTTGATGGTCACAATAAGGAGAAGTTTTAGTAATTGCATCCGAAGCTAAAATAGAAGAAGGATGGGAAGAAAAAAGAATATTCTCGCCATATATTTGAGAAATGAAATGGAAAGTAGCTTTGATGTGGATGGAAATATTTTCTACACGTCACTACAAAATGAAGTGAATTTGCATGAGTTGAGATGGCATGAAGATTTCATTTTCTTGGCTGAAATTATAGGGCCATTCCCTAACCTCGTGAGAAATCTACATAGAGACCTTGAGTTTGAAGGTAGATTCTCGAGTGACTAAGTGCGGGGATTCAAAAACCTCATAAAATCACAAGTTTACCCTATCAAGATATAGAGGACCAATGGATCGGATGGCATTATTTCAAGTAGAAGTAGGGGCAAAGTGTGTACGAGTATGCCAAAAAATTTAAAACTATGGCCATAATGTTGGGTATCTCCCCAAAAAACCAAGATGTACTCAAGAATCTAAGGGGTCTACACAGTCATATGCAAAATCAAGTGATTTTTTAAAATATAAATTGATGTACAAGGCTTATGTATAGGCACAATACCTGCAGAACATAGGTCAGGGTAAAGGGAAATCAAGTGGGTCAAAGAAGAAGGAGCATAAAGAAGCTTCCAAGGAGGGGAATAAGAATTGTAAATGGGAAAGACAAAAATATAACCACCACATCACATTAGTGCAAATATCATAGATGTTGAATTTTTGTAGCTATAGTTAGTCTTCATAGTTTATTTTAGCCCTCAAAAGAAAAATAAATAATAAATACAAATGTAAAATTAAGGTATACTTCAAAAGAGGGAAATTAATTTTCGAAAATTGAATTAATTGTCTCCAAAAGGTCAATTCAGCTCCAACTACCCAATTTAGCTCAGCCAAACAAACAACAACTTGGGGCACCTCTAACCACTATATGAAGGCTACTCATCCTCCTCCTCAAGGCATCAATTCATATCACGCATATTCACATTATTTTCACATATGGGAGTTTAGAAGGATGATTTTTTATTCAATATACTGAAATTTCTGAGGAAAGTGCAAGAGTCCGAAATTTCAAGAGGCTGAATTTGTCTCTGGTTGACCAAGTTTGACCTATGTATGTTTTTGGTCAGTTTGCATTTATTTTTGACTGGAACATCAAATTGTATCTATAGAATCCCGCTCTGGTTGATGAACCCTAGTATGACATTATCCTTGATACTTTATTCTTTGAGGACATGAGGTTGAGGATATAGATATTTGACTCTTACTATGAATGGATACAATATTAATTATTTTTTAAGTTTGATGTTATGATGATAATAATTGTGATGGACATGTTTTATGACTATGTCTAATCATATGAAGGATTCATTGTGTTTGTTTACATTTTTTCTTTCTCACAATTACAAATATGTTGATGATTATGTCATGATGAGGATTTAGCATATATGAGTATATTGGTGACTATTATTGTGAACAAATTCTACTAATGATTATTGAGTGTGGTAGGAGACCACCCAGATGCACTTGCATGTGATGTGTTGACAACCTCTAGTTTTGTTTGAATTATATACTATTGTCTTAAGAAATTTTTAAGGTTCAATATAAAATTCCACTATGAATTCTAATAAAAGATATTGACTACAGATATAGGCTAGTTGCTTTTCTAAACGACTCACACATGGGTGATGGGGCTATACATATATATCGAACTTCATGGGAGGGGTGGGGCAACGTCCTTGATTTCACCCACTAGCACTCCCACCGTGACTTGGGCTAGAAGATGTTGGGATACCTTCGCCTTGAAGATCACGATGTCATAGGGGAAGACCTTAGATTGGGCCACTCACAACAATTTTGATAGGGTGCATTAATTAAGGAAGATTGTTTGATCCCCATCACCATTAGTCTCACTATAGCAGGTGACATAGGAGAGGATAACGGTCTCTATCATCGCACCTAGTTTTTCCCCTCGTAGTCACTGGTTGCTTGAAGGGAAAGCGACATAGCACCTGCTCCAAATTTATCCAAGAATGAAATAAAATATAGATTCAAATAGAAATACTGAGCTTCAATGAAAACTAAACTTTAATTCATTAATAACAAATACTCAAAAGTGTTTACATGTAGAATGAACATAAACTATCTCGGGCGATGGTAACTTATCTATGAGAAGAGATGTGACAACTACATTCCTTCTTAACTGTGTTTCAATGACACTCAGAGGCATTTTTATTATTGAGAAAACAATCTAAAACCATAAAAATTAAAAAACATAACCCTAGGAGATGAAGCACTAAATGTTTGTGGACCCCATTGAGGTCAATTGGTACATAAAATTCTCGGGGTCGTAACTTTGGCATACAATCTTCATTTGGTGCATTTGATACCTCATTAGAAAGATCTATCTAAGGATAACAACTTTTGGTTGCAAAATCATATCAATTCCTATGGGTCTACCAATTTTCCAAAAAAAAACATCGTTTAGGGCCTCGGAATGACTTTGGAAGTTTAGGACCTAAAAATCTATCAAAAATAGTAAATTATGCTACACTTAAGGAAACTGAAAGAAATGGTGCTGGGGTCCAAGTGGAATAGGTAGGTGGCCACCAATATCCACTTAGATCAATCCTTCCCCATAGGAAGTAATGGATACCATTGTGTTGAGTGCCTTCATGATATGGGGAAACGTCTGCTAAACTTGGTCCCTAGTGAGTCACTTGCCTTGGTGTAGGACTTGGACAACTTTAATAACTCAATACAATTGGATCCTATATTGGTGATTGTTCTTGATCAATGTGCCCATGAAATGATCATTTATGGCCCGTTCCATGCAGTTTGGGTTGAGATCTATTGGCGTTAATTGTTTGACAATCTCTGATGTTTCCACCAATGGTGGAAAGTATGGCTGAAGGTGGTCAACATTGAACACTGGGTGTAGGCCAAGCAATGAGGGAATGCTATGCTTGAAAGCATTGTCTCCCACATCCTTGGTGATGGTGTAAGGCCTGTATCGGAGTGGTTAGAGCTTTTGATGGGCTTCGACAAGGCGTTCTTTCTACAAATGCAACAAAAATTTATCACCCACCTAAAACTTATGTGGAACTTGATGTTGATCATGTTGTTGTTTGTACTTGGAATTATACTTATCCAAGATGTCATGAACCTACTGGAGAATGTGTTGGATTCATTTAATAAACTCGGTTTATTTATCATCCTTGAACTTTTCATGTGCATATTCTGCCTGTGTAGTCACATCAGGCATGACAAGATCAATCAAACACAATGGTTGAAATTCCAAACCCACTTAAAAGGGGTTGTGACTCGTCAAGCTATAGGGAGATCTGTTATAATTGTGTTGTATATAAGTAAGGCTCTCATATCATGTGTGTGGATGCTTGGAGTTGTACATGTTTAGTATGTGCATGATCATGTTGTTTACGACCTCTATCTAGGCATCAGTTTGGGGATCGAATGCAATCGACTTGGTGAGCTTGGTGTCCAATAATGTCCAGAGGCTTGACTAAAATGTGCCTAGGAACCTACGCTCCCGATCTGATATGATGGCTTGTGGGATCGCAAAATGTACCCATACTTGTTCAAAAAGAGTTTGTTAATTTCCTCTCCTATGATACTCTTCTTGCGGGCCGCCAATATAGCCATCTTAGAAAATATGTCCACCACCACAAATACAAAGTAATTACCATGCTTGATAGAAGGGAGGCCAGATAGATCGTCCATGAAGATGGATTCCCAGGGTTGGATGGGAGTAAGAAGAGGAGCATAAAGGCCTCGATTTTTTATGGTTGTCTTACCAATGGCATAAGTAGTAAAATATATGATATATTTTCCAAAATCCTGTTGAATTTTTGGCCAATAAAAATAATTCTATAATATTGCCATAATTTTCTCCACGCTAAAGTGTTATGCGACTCGATTATAGTTTTCCTCCCAAATTAGCTTGGAATCCTCACTTGAAGGAACACAAAGGTGTCCTAGGTAGCACCATAATTCATCCTGGAGGTGGAAGTCTTGAACTTGCTTTCCATCCAATAGAACCTGGTATGTGATGGAAAAATCTAGAGAATTTTTGTATAGTTGTGGCCATCCAGAGGTCTCATGGCCACAAGAGCTCAAAACAATGCTCAGTGCTACAACCAAGGGCCAACTGAGGAAATATGCAACATGATTGGTGTTGTCGTTCTTGTATTTAAAGATGAAGTGGAATTGTTGTAGATATGTGGACCACTTCTGATGGAGATCATTCTACAACTTCCCTTGTGTATGTATAAACTGAAGATGTCAATGATCTATGTGGATGACCATCTCCTTCCCCATAATGTAATTTTTCCATAGTCGAAAAGCCTACACGATGGACTACATCTCTTTATCGTAGGTGGGGAATTTCCTCATTGTACCGCAAAGTCTCACTTTGATAGGCCATTGGATGCCCTTGCTTGGTAAGAAATGCACCCATAACATATTTATATTCCTCTGTATTGATTTCAAATGGTTGTTGCAGGGCTGGAAATGTGAGTATTGATGCAGATGAAAGGCAATGTTTCAACTCACTGAATGCCTTATGTTGGGATTCATACTAGAAAAAATTTGCTTTTTCTTCGCCCCTGGTAACTTGACTCAAAGTCCAAGTGATATGAGAGAATCCCAACACAAACCTTTGATAAGAATTGGCAAAGCCCAAAAAGCTACGAAGCTCTATTAGAGTCGTTGGGGCTAGCCAATCCTGAATGGTTTGGATCTTAGCTAGATCCATGTGCATGCCTTGCTCATTAATGATGTAATCTACATATTGTAATTGGCTCACGATAAAGGTGCATTTATCCAAGTTGGAACATAGTTTGTGTTGCTGCAGTGTTTAAATAACATGTCAAATGTGCTACCAGTTCCCTTCCCAATTCTTGTTGAAGATGAGGATGTCGTCTAGATATACAACCATGGATGAGCTGGTAAAAGGTCATAAAATGTCATTCATCGGCCTCATAAAATTTGCATGGGAATTTGTTAACCCAAAAGGCATGGGCAACCACTCAAAAATTCCATCCTTAGATTTGAAGTTGGTCTTCCATACATATGTGGGGTTTATTGGAACCTGGTGATAACAAAAGTTTAATTGATCTCGTTGAAGTACTTGGACCCCTTGAGATGGTAAAGAACATAGTTAATCCATGGGATTATAAACTTTTTCATAATAGTGATTTTATTTAGTGCCCCATAATCAATGCAGAGTCTCCAGGTCCCATCCTTCTTCTATGCAAGTACAATCAAGCTCCCACAAGATGAGGAACTTGGTCGGATGTGTCCTTTTTGCAACAATTCCGAGATCTGCCAGTTGATTTCTTCATTTTCCAGAATCTATCGCTTTTATATCGACCCATTGGGTAGGGAAACTCTAGGAGTAAGACCAATCAAATGCTTAATTGAGTGCAAAGGTGCCCCTGTGGGTGAGGAGAAGATGTCTCTCTATTCTTCCATGACCTTATTCACCCACTTTTGCTACTTGGTAGAACCCTTCTCGAGGGCCATGGATGTGGCCATGATCTTCTCCTTACTTTGAGAGTGGATCATAAATAAATAAAAATTCTTGGTTTGGAAGATGATCTTACTACATTGCTTAGTAGAGATCAAAGAGATGGTGGTAGGCGGGGATACCTCTGGTATCCTATATAACTTATTGTCTAAAGTAATAATAACAGTGCGAGGCATGTGCTCATATATAGCATGCCACTTCCATAAGTATGGTTTGCCCAATAACACATCACATACTTCAAGAGGAGAAACATCACAAAGCACCTCATCTGTGAAGGGTTTGATGCTATAGGGAAGGCGACACTACTAGTTTATGTGAATATCATCCTTGATGGAGCCACCTAATGGGGTATGGTTGTGGGTGTGGTGTGGTTAGTAGGCCCAACCACTTAATTACCTCTATTGAGATGAGGTTATTTTGTCTTATGCTGTCGATAATCAACTATAGCGGGGACCCCTTCACCCTCATCTGTGAGTGGAAAATGCGCTCCCCTTCCGCAAGATATTCTGGCTCAATACTCTAGACCTTGGTGGTGGGAATAGTGGCACTGGGATCTACATTGACAATCTATTTCCCTTGTCATTCCCCTTGTGAAGTTCTGAATCAGAGTCAGAACATGCATATGAATTTGAAACCTTCAACTCGGCCATAAATGACTACTTGGCGCGATCTCACTTATGTTGTGAGTGGGCTCTTGTGGAATCACACCACTTTCATGTGTCCTTTGTCTTCATGGTGTTTCTATTTTCTTGCGTCTTTGATGGGTTATCCTGGGTCACTCCACCTTGGCTTTATCCTTTTTTCTAGGGTTTGGGAGTGCCTTTTACTTGCTTTGAATTCGTAGATCCAAAGTCTCACTTCTTCTATTTAAATTTATGCTCGATCTTGATAACATATCTATATGTGATGCCAAGAAAGGATATGTCAAGGAATTCCATCTCATAATGGATGTATTTGTATGGACAGTCGTTGTACTTGAGTAGCAAATGCTTCTTGGAATCCTTAATACACAATTTCATGCGAAGGGTATGAAAAATATATGTGAATTCTAACATGTTATTGGTTCCTTCCTTTCCGTAGTGTGGTCCATTTTATGTACTTATCTTCATAGCTCTCGATATGGTAATATTTTTCCTTGACAATGTAATCCCATATGGGTGTGACTGAAAATAATGAGGGCTCCCTCTTGTACCTTTTCTCATAGTAGGTTTCCCACCAGTGCTTGACCTGGGAGTGGCCTTGAGGAGTGAAAAATTAACCTTTTCCCTATTGGAAAAATTATGGACCAAAAAATATCCTTCCAATAGATGGGTGTTAGCATAGAGCCGAGTTACACTTTTTTGCAAGCGAAAGCACATTTAGGTGAAAACAAGAGAGCTCAATCAAGCATATTAAATACTCAATCAAGCCCCTTGAGTGCTAAAACAATTGATCGCTCGAGGGTTTAAAACTATCCCTCGATTGAGCTCTAATTCTCGATCAAGCTTTAGGGCTCAATTGAGCGTTAGATCTTGATCGAGCTCCTATTTCATATTAAAACGCATGTTCATGGTCTTTGCACGTCATTTTTCATAGGCCATAGACAAAAAACAACTCAACCAAGGTATTTGGATCTTGATCGAATGATTGTGTGATGGAGAAACTGAACCAACCTCGCTAACAACCACACCAATGTCCTAGAGGTTTAAGGGAAGTTAGGTTTCCTATCCCTTTTGTATTTTTTATTTAATTTTTCTTGCAAAATTAAATGAAGTAATTTGGAAAAAGAACTTACCATATAAAAACCATGAAAACCACCAAAAAAAAACCATTGAAAACAATAAAAACAACTTAGAAAACCACAGAAAACAACTTAGAAAACCACAAAAAAAACAACCTAGAAAACACTTTGAAACCACAAAAAGAACTATAATTTAGGTTTTAAATATTTTTCTTACTTGCAATGGTAGCATGTTTACTATGCATATTTTTTAATTTTGAATGGTAAAAACATTATTTTCTAATTATTTTAGATTTTAAAGATTTTCGCTAGGAACTTTGTGAAATAAATTTTAAATTTTTTAAATTTTTTGTTATTTAAAATGTATTTTAAATTGTAACAAATTTGACTAGAAAAATATACCCTAAAACACTTGAAAACATAAAACAACCAAACTATAATTAATAAATAAATAAATTAGGAGCTTGAGAATGACATGATGAATATAGGTGCTCATGGTGCACCCTTATTTATCAAATAAGAATTTATTTATTTTATAATTATTTATTTATTTATTATTAATATTTAAGTTTTTTATTTATTTATTTTTACTTTCTTTGTGGGGCTAGTCATGGAAATAATATAGCACACACCCAACACACACAGTACACACACACACACACAAATATAAGATCAAGTTTCAATAATTCATCATTGATAGATACATTAAATTCATCATGAAAAGTGCATTTAAAGTGAATAAAAACATTTTGACTCTTTTCTAATTTGTACCATATTGTTTCATTATGTAGTGTGTTGTATAAGAAACATTGACTTTATGTTCTTGCACCTAATACATGTCATGTGTCAAAGTCACACATTATAAGAACTTATTGTCTATTGGAGTATTTGGTTCACATGAAATTTTATTAGTTTTACAAATAGGTTTATTTCAAATTTTTACATATTTATGCCCTATGATAAAATGCAATATTTAGAAATTGGAAAAATTGTGAAAGTAGATTTGATCACTTCTTTCAGTTGTGTTTACATGGAACTCAATACTTTGGTTGATAAGTGATCAAAAAATGGACTCTAAATTTTAGGACTTCGGGCTAGATTATTCTACTTGAGTTTAGAAATGGTTTTCTTGTCATCATTCTTTCTAAGTCATAATTTTTTTCTTGGATTAGTTTATATGATTTATATGTAATAGTTTAGTCAACATATTTTTCTTGGAGTAGTTTATGTGTATTATATGTAATATGCAGTGGCATCTCTATATGTGCCCCAAATGTAGGCCATCAGAGTGTGAGGGGGTATGTTATACATGGTCGGGATCATGATAGATCACATAGCCCAAATCTATGCGTAAATTCTACCATTTGTCCTGTTGATGATCGTTGATCAATGATCCTAAACAACGGGTACATCGGCGGGGCAGTAATGGCTTATCCATCAAATTGAGTCACTTGATTTCCATAGGGTGAGTTTCAAGGGTCAAGGTATGGGTGCTTGTTCTAGTTCTCCTGGAGAGGTCTCCTAGTTAGGTCTCATTTGAATTATAAACACCTAACATCGAGTAGCAGGATCAAATGCAACCACTGCATCAACTAGCGCGTCGGCAATGACCTTCAAGCAATGATAACGGCTATAGGTGTGTGTGTTCCACTCATAGATCTTACCTTTAATGCCATTCAAAGTGCCATAGGTAGTGTTTCTATCTCTTCTAATGATCATGCTACCTCCAATGGACCTTATTCACTTGTTTCAGGTACATCTCATGAATTTTAAAATCATCTTTATACTTTATGTGTTTATGCCTTGAAATTGTCTTTAATTTTTAAATCGTCTTCAACTAATGTGTTGGAATTTAATTTATATTTTATTATGCTTCTAGTTTGTTAAATATATATGTTAAAATGTGTTTATTATTTGCAGACCCTTAGTAGGGTGAAGCTAAGGATCACAGTGCATACTCGATCCCTCTATAAGATGATTCTACAGCTCATATCATATTGGAGGATGTTCCAACCCGGCATATGTGGATCACATGAGAGCTTCTTAAGATCCCCTTCAATTCACCTACTAGTCATAGTTTGTCTTTGATGCTAGAAAGCTTCAATAGGTTGATCAAGACATACTAGAGGTCGCACCCACGTAACTGCCTCCTACAATCAATACAGAGCATTAGGAGTCGTGAGGTTAGAGGCCCACATACTTGGGAAGTGGTGAAAGAGGCCACTAAGAACATTGATGTTCTTGGGGGGTTGGTCAACATCCCTTTAGATCACCCTGCTAGACATAAAGGTTTGATTCCGCTCAAATATTTTAAGAGTATTGATGCAACCCCTTTTGCGTATGATTGATTCATTAGAGTTTGGGGCCAATTCCCCCACCATGACCAGGTCATTTTTTATTTTTCCAACCATATATATGTAGAGTTCATGTTACATATGAAGTCATATTATGTTGATATCATATAACATTATTATGGAGCCATCTTGGGACATATATATGATTGCAAGGGGTCTCGTAGGGACCCTGGGAATGTACCACCACCTCTGAGATTATTGTCACTACCATCTCAGAGCATGGTATTTCCAACAGATCTATAGGAGCAATCGCAACTCAGTGTTGAGACCAGCGATACCATTGCAGATAGCATGTGGATGTCAATGGTCAGTGTGTGTGTTGCATTGCATTGAGAGGTTATCATACCACCACCATTGCCTTGTGATCCACTAGTTCATTTATATGATGATTCATTTATCGTGAGCTTACCCACTAACCAACTCTCGTCATATGCATGTATGTATCGTGATGCCATCTGTGACACTTGGAGGGTGCACAACTCACGTGACACATACCGAGTACATATATATGCCAAACTTTTGACTCTTATTGTCAAATTATGCATAATTATTTATATTAATTTCTAGTTCGTATTAAATTGCATTTATATTAATAAGTCCATGATAACGTGTAGACACAACCTAGCAACATGGATTAGCTTATGAGGTCATCTGAGGGGCTAGTTGATCAATCAAGCTATCCTCCATCGGAGCATGTTTCCATGGATTCTCCTCCACCTCTATATCCACCTCATAACACTTGTGTGGAGGAGAGTCACTATGTACAACCACATGGGCCAACAATTGAGGCAAACATTTTTATTCCTAAAATTTCAACATTTTTTTTTTTTAAGTTATCCACATGCTAATTAATTTGTAGAATAATTATATTTTTCCTTGTCTCCCTCCCTCTCCCTCTACCCCTCTCTCTTCCCCTTCTCTCTCTCTCTCTCTCTCTCTCTCTCTCTCTCTCTCTCTCCTCCCATTCCCTCCCTCTGTCTCCCCTTCTGTCTCTCTTCCCTCCTAATTGCCTCTCTCCCTCTCTCTCCCTCTCCTTTATCACTCCCTCTCTCTCTCTCTCCACCTTTCTCTCTCTATATATATTTCTTCTTACCTCCCTCTATCTCCCCCTCCAACTTTATCTCTCTCTCCCCCTCCCTCTCAAGTCTTCTCTCTCTTCCTTCTTCTCTCTCCCTTTCTCTCCCATCTCCCTCTGTCTCTCCCCCTCATCAGTCCCTCTCTCTCTCTCTCCTCCAACTCTGTCACTATTTCCCTCCCTCTCTTATTCTCTCTCCCACTTCTCTGCATATCTCCTTCTTTTTCTTTCTATCTCACCCCAAAAATACACAATCTCTCTCCATCTCTCCCTTCTCTCTCTCTCTCTCTCTCTCTCTCTCTC
>APFE031056285.1:0-15072 GCA_000404065.3 Pinus taeda | reverse complement strand
TTCTACATGACATGATAACAAAAAATATAATAAATTTGGAATTTTAAGGTGGTAAATTTTTTTGTGGAAGGTAAATTTATGATCCATTCAAATTCAAAGTATATTTTAAGCATGGATAGACATACTTATGCCTTGCCCCCATACTGGGCTATAGAATGCACATCTCAATGCAATAAGATACAAATTTTATAATGTTGTCCATAACCTAGATCCACTTGAATTTTCATTTTTAGTAAAATAATATCATATTAACTTGGTTAAATTATTAATGGATTACATTTTAGATCTTTATTGATTCGAAAATCTAAATTATGGGATTCACAATTTTTTTTTATAAAGGCTCGATCAAGCCCATGGTTAACCACATAAATGGCTCGATTGAGGGTTTAGGAAACCCTCGATTGAGCTATTTGAATTTTAAATTTAGGCGCTTGATCAAGTGTTTTAAGTGCTCAATGGAGCTTCTGAAGTCATAAAAACCACAATTTTAGAACCCTTTCTGCAAGAATTTCTGCAACACCATTTTGTACCCTAGCAGAATTAGGGGAAAGTTTGTCCTTAGGTGGTGGAGTTGATCATGTTGGATTCATGAAGGAATCCCCTATCCAATGGCATAGGATTTTCACATTTTAACATTCATATGATAAACATAATGCTTGAATTTTTTTGGACAATTTTAAAGGGATTGAATAAAAAATCAATATAATGGTGGAATAACTTGTTCTAAGTTTTTTATAAACCCAAAGTTTCGGACTAATATGTGAGTCCATCTTCAGGGGAACACCTAGATTCTTTGGGAATCTAGGCATTCCCTTGAAGATGGACTCACATACTAGTCTAAAACACTGGGTTAAAAAAAAAAACTCTAAACTGGTTATTCCATCATTATTTTGAATTTGACTCACCTGCATGGATTCTCTCTTTAAAAAATCAATAACATAAAATATTCACAATGAAAAAAAATAAAAAAATAGTGTTATCTTTATTTACGAGTTCTCTTAAAAATGACACTCTTGATTTTTCAATTTATTTAAATAGTTGAAAAAAAACTTACGAGAACACATGTCTGCAAAATGCAATTGAAATATTATTTTGCCAACTTTGAAAAATAAAATATATATATAATTTTGCATAAAAAATAATTTTTTGATATGAAAAACTTAGTTCCCTCCATGTAGATCATGTTTCATATATATATATATATATTATAATATATTATATATATATATATATATATATTATATATATATATATAATATATATATATATATATATATATATAAATACTATTTTAGACTAAGTTATGTTGTGTGAACACACACATACCTCTTAAGACGTGTGAAAATTTTGCAAGGACAAGGATTTCATTTAATTGAAATTGACATATTATGTGACACTAAAACATTTTGCAAAAAATATCATTAGGACAAAAACATAATTCCCCACAAATTGTATTCTTACTCTGAATCAAAATTCACAATGCTTATATGAATTTTGAGGGGTTCAATTCGATAAAAAAGTAAAATTTTAAAATTTCATCGCCACATTTGGCCGAAAAGTGTAACCCATCTTCATGCATTCAACCATATTCAACCATTTGTCTATGGCATCCCCATCTATTTGGCCTTCAAATATAGGACTGTCAAATTTAACTTGTACCTTGAAGGGGGTGATGCCCTTGAGGTGGTTTCCAGATGAAAATGCTTAGCCCACTAATGCCCATTGAAGGATCTGGGAAAAGTTATCCATCATTTTGTTCCTTTGTCCATCGATGACTTCTTTGATAAACATTTTGAAAGGATCTCCTGCTACCTCATCTTTGTTTTCTTTCACCATAGGATTATGCTGGGGTCGGCGAGGCAATTTGTGCAATGGTTCAACTAGTTCAAGTCCTAACTCCTTATACCCCAACCTCGTTGGGGACATCATAGAAAAACGGAGAAATAAAAGATCACTCTAATACCACTTATCTATATTTATGCAGGAATGAAATGAAATATAGATTCAAATAGAAACATAGAGCGACAACAAAAACTGAACTTCAATTCATTAATAAAAAATATTTAAATTTGTTTGCATGTAGAATGGAAATAAACCAGCTCAGGCGTTAGTATCTTATATCTGAGAAGAGATATGATGGATACATGCCTTTTGAACTATGTTACAATGAGGCTTGGAGGAATTTTTATTATTGATAAAAATTGAAAAACCATAAACATCCAAAAACCTAACCCTAGGAGATGAAGCGCCAAACATTTGTGGGCCCCATTGGGGTTAGTTGGTACATCAACTTTTGAGAGTCATAAATTTGGCATACAATATTCGTTTGACATGTACGATACCTCATTATAAATATATATCCAAGGAAAACAAATTATAACCGCAAAATCCTACCACAAACTATTTGTTTGCCCATTTTCCAAAAAAAATGTCGTTTAGGGCCTCAAAATGACTCTAGAAGTTTAGGACCCAAAAAACTGCCAAAAATAGTAAATTGTGCTACAATTAAAGAAATTGAAAGAAACATTGTTGGGGCTCTAAGTGGAATAGGTGGGTGGCCAACAATATCCACCTGGATCAACACCCTTGGAAATTCAAGGGAAGTTCTTGAAGGGCACAATTGACTTGGCACACTTGGCATCAAGAAGAAACTGATTAGCATGACTGACTTGGCACACTTGAAATCAAGAAGAAAATGATTAGCATGGCACCCTTATAACTTTGAAATGAAGTTCTTGAAGGGAACGATTGGCTTGGCACCCTTGGCATCGAGAAGAAACTATTGAAATTTAATTAAGATATGATAATCATACTTATGCACATAATGTGGTAAATTGGGTTTTAGAACCAAGTTATCTAAAACAACAATAGACCTTGAAGTAAAGGGGGAATAGAAAGAAATAAGAGATTGAACAAATTAAAAACTCTATAGTTCCCACATTTGGAAAATTTGAGGTAGAAAATGTGCTTATAGAGTAACTCCAAAGTACATAAGGTTTTAATAAACAAAGGGGGAAAAGGGGAATATATTTACTTACAAACATTAATCATAATTCTAGCCTCATTAAGAAGAGATGGTGGATAATGAAAATAAAGATTAATAAATTCAATGACAGAAAATGTAGAGAACTTCCATGTGGCAAGAGCTAACACAAGAATCTCCATCTAAGAGGTAGTTTGAGTTAAGTTAGGAGGTAATTGAGGGACCATATTTGAAATTTGTTAGTTGACTTCAGTAATGAACAAAAAATGGGTAGAAAGGGGGATCAAGTGACAAATAGGAGAAGAAATAAGGAGTCATGTTTGGGTGAGGAAAAATATTAATTTGGAATTAAAATTTAAGTAAATAATTTTGGAGAGCCTTGGTGAGAGGGTGAAACATGGGTGGGTGAATAATTAAAGTTTTGGATTAATAAAAAATAATTAATTATGCATCAAGTGCCGAGGGTCACCTATGAAATATCCTATAATAGAAGGATCAAGTTATGGGAGAAGGGACCTTTTGCCCTATTGTTGGATGAACTAGAGAATGTTATTGTGAGTGAATACGATACTATAGTGAGTTTGTTGAAGTGGAGTACATTCATTAGGAGAATTTTGAGGTCTAGAATGGGCCTCCTAAGAAAAATGTACAACTAAAATAACCGTTATAAGAACCAATAGTATTCAATATTATGATGTCAACCATGGGGGACGATTCACCATTTTTGGAGTAAAAAAGTAAAAATTTTAAAAAATAATAAATAATAAAACTACTTTTTCAACTCGTATTTTCAACTTATCTCCTTAAAGTTGTACTAAATTTTCAAGAAGGAGTACTCATTAGATGCAAAATTTAATTTCTGATTTTTCAAGTAGCAGGGTTCATCAAAAGTATGAAACATGGCTACTCCTTGGATGAAGAATCAAATTTTGCATCCAACGAGTGTTGCTTCTTGAAATTTGAGTAAACCCATAGGGAGATAAGTTGAAAAAACAATTTTTTCCTTTTTCCCTCTAAAATTTGATGATGTAATCTAATCTTAGTTTATTATTTCCACTATTATTTTATAATTTCCTTAGGAGGCCCATTTTACACCTCAAAAGTCCCCTAATGAGAGACTGGATTCCTGAGCCAAGAGTGCTCCTCTCCATCATCTAACTTTCTTCCTCTATTGTACATCCCCATTGTAGTTCGAGGATCTGCAAGGAAGAAGAGTACCCAAGGAGTAGGATAGGAGCTAAACTGGTGGGTCACCAATGTTTGGTCATGATGTAATATCCTTTAAATGTGGACACAAATGACAACAAGGGAGCACAAGCAACAACAAGGCCGAGAAATGAGAATCCAGTTGGTGAACGGTACATTACGTATTCATAATTTTTGTTATATGATTATTGATGTAATTATAATGACCATATTGTATGTTAATGTCATGATGGTTGAATTGTGATTTATGACTATTGATGTATGCATTTCAATATATATATCATCATAAGGAATGTCCCTACAGTATCTCTTGTGGAATCAGGAAAATTTATTTAAGAAAATATTGTTGGGTTTTTCCCACGATAAATTGTTGTGTCTCTTGTGCTTGGTTGTCTCTTTTTTATCCTATTGTCATTATTATTTTACAGTTGATATGTTGTAGCTCTGATACCACTTGTTGTAGATCTAACCTAAGAATATTATAGATCTAATATGAGGCCTATATAGAGGCTAGAGACTCCAAGTTAAGGAAGTGTGAAGGATTATTGTATGTACAGGCACATGGCTTGTGGAGTGTTCTCCTTCCTTAAGGAGAGAATGTATGGTGTTGCCCTACCTTAAGGGTTTGATCAATAAAGAGTCATTTCATATTATTCTGGGTTTATTTTCATTATATTATATTTTCATATCAGATCTATAATATTTCCGAGTTAGATCTACAACAAGTGGTATCAGAGCACTTTCTTGGGAAAAAAAAAGTGGAGAATTTTTTTTTTTACTTTTTTTGCAGGATTTCAGGGGCGTCGAGTTTATAGATCAGATCTGTATGTTTTGGTACAAGATATACAAAATTTAATTGTAGATCTGGATTCTATGTGAAAAAATACCCAATTTCAAAAAAAAAATCGGTCGAATCAGAGTCCGAATGAAGGAGATATCGCTGATCTAAAAATCAGTGGGGTTGTAGATAATTTTTCAGGGCAGCGAGTTTGCAGCGCCGATATGGACATCCTAGTGCACGATCTGCAAAATCTAATTGTAGATCTGGATTCTTTGTGAAAAAATACTCAATTTAAAAAAAAAAGTCAGTTGAATTGGAGCCCGGATGAGGGAAATATCGCTGATTTAAAATAAGCATCTTTTTTGCAGAAATTTTGGTGATGGCGGGAGAGTTGCAGCGCAGATCTGAAATTCTAGTGCCTGGATCAGAATTTCTATCACATGAACAAATGCAGAATGGTTGTTCCATTTCCAAAAACAAGTCATAATAGGGATTCTAAGCAATAATGATGGAATTGTGGCCCTTTCAAATTTTCGCCAAGTAAGCGATTTTTTTTTTCTCAAACCCTCTTCATGGAAAAGTTTACTAGAAAAGATGATAGCTCTACTACTGAAGAATTCATACAAAATCTAAAGAACATATTTGGGGAGAGATGGAATTATATGGTACCACTTTTTTTGAAAGAAGAGGCTGCCATATGGTGGAAATCACTGGGCATCATTAACTTGACCAAATGCCCGGATGAAGAAATGAAAAAACTCCTTATAGACAAATGGTCTCGGGCTAGGAAAAAAGATAAGGGGAAACATGTGGAGTTATTTCCTACTGGTATATCCTTATTGCAGGTTCGTGGGTTGATTCAGAAGGAGAAGATCGTTGTGTCTATAAATCCTAGTTGCAAGCATAATTTTATCAATGCTAATTTGGCAAAAAAATTGCAAGTTCAAACAAAACACATTGAAAATACACAAGTTGATGATGAGAATGTTCAAGTGTACAAGGATTTGAAGATTTCTATGGATAAGTATGTGTTGCATAGTGATTTCTATGCTTCAGATATGGATAACATAGATGTTGTTTTGGGATACCCTTGGATGGAATCAATAGGTACTATCAATATTAATGTACAGAAGAAATTCCTGAAGCTCTGGTATAAAAAGAAGAAAATTACATTACAGGATATTTCCATTAATAAACAGGTAGAGTCCAAGGAAGATGAAGCAGAAGATGTTCCAAGGTCTAACATATTAGATGATGAGCCAGTGATGATAGACAATCAAACACAAACAAAGGCTGAAGCAGAAAAGGTTATAGGTGTTGATACATCAGAGGAGGGCTCAATGGTTGAAGTCATATTGGAAAAGAAGACACCGCAACAGGCACCACAGCAGGGTGAATTAAAGAAAAAGACGTTGTGGGTTAAAACTTCAACATATCATCACCCACATCACCCTGCAAGACAACCATCAAGATGGAAACCAAGTAGTCACAAGGAAAAAAACCCCCATATGACGGATAGCGAGGAGCGAAGATCCACCTACTACACATCAAAACAGAAGAGCTGCCACGGTCAACTTCCATCTCAAGCAAGCGAGGCACCAGCGAGATCGAGGGTTCAACTTTCTCTTGGATGGCTAGATGCATGTGCATGGTATCAGTGGACTACTCTTTTGAGTAGATCTTATTATTTGTGTTCTTCCCATGTTTCGGGAACGAAACATGCTTAGGGGGGTGGAATGTTATATACCTAGGGGGGATAATATGGGGTACCAAGGGAGGTACCCAAGATAATAATTTAATAATAGGATGGGCCATAGTAATAAATAAGGTGGTTAACCCATATCATGTAAGGGACCACAAGTAGTTAGTAATAATGTAATGGGCCATGGTATTAGTCAATGGTATGAGGGAACCACAGTAATGATCCATGGTATTGTATGTATGAGGCCTATATAAAGGCTAGAGACTCCAAGTGAAGGAAGTGTGAAGGATTATTGTATGTACAGGCACATGGCTTGTGGAGTGTTCTCCTTCCTTAAGGAGTGAATGTATGGTGTTGCCCTACCTTAAGGGTTTGATCAATAAAGAGTCATTTCATATTATTTTGGGTTTATTTGCATTATATTATATTTTCATATCGGATCTATAATATTTCCGGGTTAGATCTACAACATGATATTTGCTATGTATAATTGTTTAATGATGAATGTGATATAAGATAAACTAATGAACAAATCATTGGAAATAATTATCAGTGTAGAAAATCATGAAAAAACAACATGGTATCAGAGTCAACTTTGTGTTAGAAATTTTATATTACAAAGCAATGGAACACATAAAATATTGCATAAACACAAACATAGAAAACACATAAAACAAGAGAGACATAGATATATGTGGTTCACTCAATTTGGACTACATCCATGGATAAACAACCAATCTTTCCTTTTATGTTATCCAGAAAAATAAAGAGATAAAACCTACAATAGATCTGTTGTAATTTCCCCTTCACTCTCACATAATATCCTCTCTCTTTCTCGCTCATAATACACATGTACATAGCCACAATATAATTCGCTCATATAAATCGAGGGGTTGTCTTCTAGGGAAAAAAACCTTAAATTAAACATAAATTCTACTGTTAGATCATCTTCCTAATTAATGGCCCAAATTGACTATGAAATTACAATATTTTTCAAGGAAATTTTACATCTATTTTTAGCTTCGAGGGAACTTCCCTTGAACCCTCGCCGAGGGGTCATTGGCCCTTGGACCCCCGCTAGCCCTCGAACCCTAGTCTTCTTGGGGCATACATTTGCCTAAAACAAAAACCTATGGATTAGGAAGATAATTAGGCTCCACACCCAACACTTTGAAAAGTAAACAATTTCAAAAAATTGTCTTGAAAAGGTTATCCAATATCTTGGCTATCTCTCTCATAATGGAATATAGGGGGTTCTTGGGATCACATTTTGACTTTGGATCATAAAGAAGTCTCATGAAAACATGGATGAGTTTGCATGGTTGAATCTACCTTGAGCTTATAGCAATCATCCTTGTAAAGAGGCCAAGTATCCTCCTAGGCTTTGACTATGAAGAAAATTTGTCAAAACACATTGTTCTGGTCGAGGGATGAACCTATAGAATATTGTGATAGGGTTCCTAGAGAATCAAAATTGACCTCAGGAAGGCCTCAAGATTGATTGAGCAGAAGTTGAAAACCCTCAGAAGATGGCCAGGAGGATCCTTGGGAGGAAGATGTTTTGAAATCTAATTTGGATTCCATCAATTTGTAGCTTCTTACAAATGGTGATGACATATATTATTCTTAGCACGTGATGGTGCATGTTGATATCATCTAGGATGATTTGAAAAAAATGGTTGATGGAAATTATTCGACCATTTATTTCCTTTAGCTTCAAGGATGAATAATAATTCCATCTTGATAACTATAGATATCAATTGCAAATGATATATTCTACTTTTTGTGTGTTGTAATCTTAATAGATCATCTGAGATTGCTCATATTTAGCTTTAAGGAGTGTCATGGAAGGTTGAATTTCTAGATTACTAGGCCTGCTTCCAAGGAATATTGAGGGCCTTTTTGTGATGCACTTTTTTTTGCACATATGGAGAACATACCTACAGTTGACACGAAGTCAAACTCTTGAATATGGAAAAATTCCATTATAATTGATGAGTCATTCTATAGTTTGAATAATTCAAGCATAACATATGATGTGAATTGAAGTTATTAAGTTTACTTTTAACATGGTATGACTAAAAACAAGAACAACCAACTTTTTTTTTAGAATAGGGCCAAATCCTTTACTCTACGAAATATGTGGAAAACATTTATTAACAATGATTTTGTAAAGGAAACTTCGGGGCTTGAATATTTACCTATGAAGCTAGAACTAGTGGGAGCTAATCTCTAGTCCCTAAAAAATTTCTTACCATTGTGAATTATAGAGGTTTGAACAAGTCAAAATATCACTATAAAGTAGGAATTGAGATTGTGTATGGGGCTAAACTCTATAAATATGACTTGCAGGGTCAGCTTTAAGCTTTTTCAATGACATTTAAGCCTGTTTGGGAAACTTTAAAAAATTGTGTTAAATATTGTATGAGGTCTAGTTCGATATGGAATGATGGAATTTTGTAATTAATTCCAAATTCTATTCAAGGGATAGTGATTAGATCCATGATGATAACAAAAATTTGAATATGAAAAATTATATTGGAATTACAAAAGGTGTACATGAAAATTGGAAATCTAGGGTTTGTAAACTCTAGAAGAATAGAAATCTTGGATGTGGAAGCCCTAAGGTTTGTGGATAAAAACCCCAAATATAAACATAGACCAATGTTTCCACTGAAAGAAGAAACCCTAGCTCATGCAAAGAAGGAAAGAAACATGTTGATGATGAGGGTGAGGTTGATGAACTTGCAGATGGATTTCAATGATTTTTGCAAGGAGGAAAAAACAAAGAGGGAGTTGACATTTCCCTACAATTAATAAAAGATAAGTACTTTATATCTCTCTTCCTTGATTATTATTAATTTTCTATTAGTTAGCCTCTTGCCTTTGTTTCTTTTGTTGGTTTATAATCATTCTTCCATGGGCCTCCTAGTGAAGATTGCAGGTACATTGTGAAGGTTGTCAGGGATATGGCAGTAGATGGAAGTATTAGAAGAATGAAGAAAAATGTGTGACAAGAGGATTCTCCTAATATCAATAATTTTTGGAGGGGAAAATTGTACTAACATCTATAATTATACCTGATGGCCAAAAGAGATCCTAGTTCAGAGGGAGAAGGCAAGCTAGAAAGTTTGAAGGATGTCATTATGTCAATATTTGTGGAAGGTTAGTGATGACCTCAAAGTGGATTTAAAAGATTAAGCATTTGGTATATCACAACGATAGAGAATTAGAAATCAAGTATTATCTCAAGAAAAGGGAGAGGAATATGAGGATACATTTTCTCCAATTGTCAAGAAGAAGTGCACAAGGTGTTGGGAACGGGTTCCCCCAAGGACAGTTTTGGGACTAAAACCCATGTTTTCGGTCAATTTTGTAATAAAGTTGTAAAGTCTCTACATTTTGTGGTCGTGGAGTGTGAAGGTGACAAGAATCATAAAGGGTTATTTGCCCTTATTTTGTAAAGTGTAAAGTCAGCTGTAAAGATCCACCCATGGTCCACAGACCATGGGATTGTATAAAAAGGAGCTAAGTAAATAATATCTAAGCAGTCTAGAGTTCGTAGACAAGTCTTGGAGTCTTGGTAGAGAAGTCTAAGTGTTTCAGGTCTTGGCGTAGGTAGAGGCTCTGCAACTGAGTGCGCAGAGGCCTAGGGTGGAAGTCCACAGCTGAGTGCGCAGACCCTTGCAGCTGTTTCTGCACGGTGGATAGAGTTTGTATTAAACTAAAGATATCAATAAAGAGAAGTATTCTGCAAATCCTGTGTATTTATTTCCTGTTACTGCATCTGATTATAGTGTGTTTTGGGTTTAATTTTCAATGTTTATGTGATGTGCGAATATATGTGATTATATTGGTTAATTGAACGCACATAAGAATATAAGCTTACATGGTGCTAACTATGATTGTTTAGTAAGATAAGTAAAACACTTAAGATAACATGGGAACCTATGCAATACATTGTCATAGTAGCGAGAAAGTACCTGGATCGCGGGTTAAAGCTACATGAAGGTTAATCGTATGCCTTTGTGGAGGTATTGAAGGCCAAAATAAAGGGGTAGACTGACAGAGCCCTAATTCTTAGTGACCTGCGCGAAAGTAGGAATAGAGGGTATAAACCGACATCACGAACATCTCAGGGTGCAGAAACTTGGTTCTAGCATCCCCCCATACTGCTTTGGGTGAGACTTCGGTCCGCGCTCCGCGGGCTGATTCTGAAAGGGCCAGCAGTGTAGGGATTTGTTTGGCTAACTAACGCTAAACCTAGGTCAGGCCCCACATGGCCAACACAAGGAAATACCTTTGGACTTTTAGGTACATGAGAGGGTATCTCATGTTCATAGATTGCAAATAAGTTTGCATATACCTTGGGCTTAGCATGGGTATTTGAGAAATATTAGTTGATCTTGTTTAAGATGAAAGTGGAAGCACTCACTTGTCAGGGGGAGCAAAAATGGTAGAAATATTTGAATCCATGATAGAGGGAGAATTCATGACAAAGGGATTTGATCTCTAGGATTGGGATGAAGGATATTGGCTGGATATATTATTTCTTGGGACTATAAATGTGGAAAAAGTTGGGTGAGATATTCCTTGGTCAAAAGGAAGCATATTATTATGATCCTTCAAAGATTTGGGATGATCGAAAACAAGTACATGACCATTCCCATGATATACAATCTCATGAAGTTGAGTGGTAGAGGGCACAACCTGGATTGTTGGGTCCCTATAATACTAGTGATTACCCCATTACTATTATAGTTGTACCCCTTATTAATATTGTTGTGCCCCTATTGCCCCCATATTGTTATTACTGTTCCCCGCAGAATCCCTCTATTGTTATTTTTGTGGCTTTATGTTATTATTGTTAGGTCATCTGGGTTATATTGTGACTCCTTAGACTCCTATATATAGAAACTAGGTTTTGTCATTGAATCATCGAAGAATTTTTCATTTATGTAATGTAAAGGAGGTTTCCCCCTCGAAGAGGCTGAATTCTAAGGCGTTGATCTATCTTTTCTATCTTTTTCTTGAGCTGGTTTCATAACATGGATTGTCTCAGTAGAATTTGTTTGAGCTTTAGAGGGAGAACCTAGTAAGAGTGACCAAAAAGAAAATGTGATGATGGATTCAAGCTAGTCAGCTTAAGTTGACCAAAGGCATGTGGCACAACATGTGTTGAGGTACCAACATGGCACATTGGATATGGATTGAGATATGTCTCATACAACTACATGGATTCACTAATTCATATTGGGTTGAAAATGCAGAAGATGGGAAAAGTACATCAGGATGATGATTCAACTTGGGGTCTACTGTGATGAGCAGAAATTTGACAACACTATTGAAGTAGAGTATATTGTAAGTTGTTTGGCGAGTCGTGAAGAAAGTGTTGCTTCAGAAGCTACTTGCAGAATTTCTTGATAAAGTGTGGGAGACGACCATGATGATAGGTCAAACTACATGGTACAAAAGAAGCAACAATACTCTTATGTATTTGTATAATCAAGCTCGTTGCTAGAATTCTGACAAAACCTTTGTCCCTCGATGAAGTTGGCATACTTCTAGGACAAGCTTAGAGTGATTGAGAATGTTTTCCTTGGTTGAAGGGAGTGTTGATGTTGTAGTAGCAATGGGCAATGTTAGGGATTTTATAAGTCGTTATATTCCCTAAATTAAATTGTCAACTGAAGTTCGTAAACTTCGAGTTGAAATGCCTTTCGACCCAAATTCAAACTTACCATATACAAATCTTGTATGAAATTAAGTACAAAATTCTTAACTTCTATATCTAATAATGAAACTCAAAAGAGCTAAAGTGAACAATCTTATTACACAGTAATCTAAATTATCATTAACGAAATCTATTTTCTACAAACTCAAATCACTATTATGTTTTTAACTATGACTAATTTAACTCAAACTCATGCAAAAATAAAACACACAACTATCACTATTGATGTTTCCAAACCAAGCTAACAGTAACCTAATTCAAAATCATTACACAAGTAATCCCCGAGGTTCTATAAAGCAAAAGAAAACTAATGATAACTCAAACTAATTACTCTATTCTATCTAGTTCACACATTCAATTTTGAAAAACTTCAAAAGAAAACTAAATGACAACTCAAATAAATTCTTCTATGTTACCTGATTCATCACACTCAAGTTCAAAAGACTTCAAAAGACGGGGCTTTCTTTCTAATTTAAAGTTAATTTAAATGAACTCAGACATTTTATTATAAGTAAATAGCTTCCTATGAAAATGAGGAATAACTTGTGATCTATTCACATAACGATTACACTACTATTCAAATGAATCTCATAACTATGTTATAAACACCACACAACTCCTAATATATTAACACATGACCTACATTAATGAATAACATTCTACCTCTACTATTTTTGGATATTCGATGCAAAAAAAAATGCTACAAGAAATTTGTGTAGGTCTTAACCCTGTATAGAAATTATCCACATACGAATTGTAAAACACAGAAAATAAACAATTCGAGAGCATAACACATAAAACACATATACACAAAGATTTTCCCTTGGATCCCAAAACCAGGACTACTAGCTTGATTTTTCATTATTTTCCTTTCAATGTTACAATACATATTTATACATGCCTAAGCATCTAATACCATGGACCGAAAACCATCGTGTCCAAAACCATAGAACAAAAACCATCACGTCCAAAACCATGTGCAAAAAATCATGCACAAAACCATAGGTAGGTTCGCCCAACCTAATAATGGTCCAAAAACAAAATTTTCTGGGGTTCTACCCTGGACACCATGGAGTGGGGTTACCTGCACCCCTCAAACCCCTTGTGATCCCCCCGCTACACAGTCGGTGCAACGAAGGGGGGGCTCTGCACCCCTTCTAAACCCCCTGGTTAACTACGTGGGCTAGTCGTGGAAAGAATATAACACAACCCAACATTCTTCCACTTGTTTTCTTTCCACATGGAGCCATAAGAGAGCTTAGTCATTTATCTAGCCCTGCAATGCCCATTTTTTCTCTACACCAAGAGAACTTCTCAGAGCTCATAGATTTTGTCAATGCATCTGCAGTATTCTTCAAAGTGTCCACCTTTACCAGCAACACCTTTTTGTCTTCTATCATATCCCTCACAAAGTGATACGAAACATCAATGTGCTTTTCCTTTGAATTATATGTAGGGTTCTTTTGCCAAGAAAATTTCTCTTTGGTTGTCACAGTCTATCCTTATAGCTCACTCTACTAACCCCATACTTGAACACAATCTCTGCAACCAAATTGCTTCCTTGCTTGCGTGAGTGGCTGCCATGTATTCTACCTATGTAGTTGATAGTGCCACTACAAATTGTTTCTTACTCATCCAGCTAACTGCACCTCCAAATAGGTTAAACACATACCCACTTGTAGATCTTCTCTAATCTAGATCTCCAGCCCAGTCTGCATCAACAAAGCCATGAATATCCAACACTCTATCCAATCCTGATTTTCCTTAGTAGCACAAACCATAATCACTAGTGCTAGGAAAATACCTGAAAAATCGCTTCACTATTGTCCTCTGCTCATTCCTTGGCTTTGACATAAACCTGCTCAATACTCCCACTGCATGTGCAATGTCTGGTCTAGTATAGACCATTTCATACATCAGGCTACCGACTACACTTGCATATGGAACACAGGACATGCCCTCTTCCTCTTCTTGTGTCTTGGGACAATGTTCAATAGATAACTTCACACCTACAGGAATAGGAACCTTCACCAGTTTACGATCCTGCATATTAAACCTCTACAATATTGTCTTGACATAATTCCTCTAGTTTAACCAGAGCTTCCTCTTTGTGCGATCTCTTTTAATTTATATGCCCAAAATATAGTTTGCAGCACCAAGATCTTTCATGTCAAATTTGGAGGACAATTGTGTCTTCAAATCCTGGATAATTTCTTTGTCATTTCCAACCAACAACATATCATCCACATACAAGACTAGATAAATAACATAGTCACCAATTAATTTAAAATACACACAATGATCTGCTTTGCTTCTAGTGAAGCCAATTCCCCGTATAAATGTATCAAAATTTCTGATACGACATCCTTGGTGACTGTTTTAACCCATACAGAGACTTCTTTAACTTGCATACCAGTTCTTTCTTACCCTTCACCGCAAAGCCTTCAGGTTGCTTCATGTAGATTTCCTCTTCCAAATCCCCTTGAAGAAATGTTGTTTTCACATCCATCTATTCTACCTCAAAATCACAATCAGCAACAACAAATAAAAGTAATCTAATAGAAGTTACCTTGGAAATAGGAGAAAAAATATCACCAAAATCAATTCCCAGCACCTGGGAATAACCTTTTGCTACCAACCGAGCTTTGTATTTCTCCACCTTCCCT
>APFE031056281.1:17670-35975 GCA_000404065.3 Pinus taeda | reverse complement strand
TCATAACTAGCCTAAAATCTCCACAGAACAGAGACAAACCTTAAAGAGAGAGCCCTCTCTGATTACAGTTGGGCTAGATGCTGTAATCCAAAGATTGGTTAGTGGTTACCCCGGCTGTATTCCCTTGGGAGTTAAAGGGAACAACCTGGGAGTTAACACTATGTTTACCACTTCAAATCTCATAGTAGAACTCTAAGTCTTGGAGTTGGTAATCTTTTTAAATTTGTCTTTCGAATCATCGAGATCTTCCATTTTGACTATAGACTTTGGAATTGGATTTTGATCTTGTTTATGGTTGATTTGCAAGTCATCTTCATGTTCATCTATTATTTTTTCCTCGTATGAACCTTCTAATGTAAGGAAATTGATTATATCAGCATCATTATTAAATAGTCTCCAATTTGTTACATTATCAGGGACGGATGGTCTAAAAATTAACTCTATAGAAAACCTATTTGGACTAAATTCCTATGAAGGTATAAGCTTAGATGCTACATTGGCAAGTAAATCAACACTTGCATTTTGTAATTTGGGGACTGAAGAAATGTTAAAAGTAGTGAAGTGAGAAGTAAGAATCTGGGCTAGAGCGATGAAAAGAGATTTTGGGGTAAGGCCAAAACCCCTTTTGTTTACAATATTTCGATCCTGGGAACTATGGGTTATGAGCCCATTTCATTATCAAGAGCATTCCATAAGGCTTTAAGCCTTTAAAATCATACCATATAACATATCAGAGACTTTTACACTATCAAGAGCGTTAACATTGCATTTAGCTTCAAAAATCGGGACCGCACCACTTTAACGTAATACATGGGAATTACATGATTACACGGGAAACTCGCTTAAGGCCGAACTTCAAATACATTATACCCACACTTATAAAGATCATCGGGTCCGGTCATTGGTGCATTACTTGTCTTTGCACTCCTCCGATCTCTGATCGACCCGATCTCTAATCGCCGATCGGCGCTTATTGCTGTCAGCGTATCAGCATTTCGGCACATTAGTTAATCGGCCCATCGCATGTCTACCAGCCTTAACTCCTTCGATATGTGATTAGCATTCAAATCGTGGTCGTCGATTTGGTTTCGATCCGATGGTTGACGCTAAATCGTGTGATCGCTATTGCTACGGTTCAATGGCCAGTTCTGATATCGCTAAAAGGTTTCCGCTGATGTGATATGAGATCTCCGCTCCCCTGTGACATGATCTGGACCATTGATCTCTAAGACCGAACAGTCGCTATGCATTCTCGCCCGCTTCCTCTTAACTTAATCTCGCTAGCCTTTTGATGGATTTCTGTGTTAAACACAGTTCTGCTACAGTCTCTATCATTCTCTGTTACGACGCACACAACACTCAGGAAACAATTAACTATGATAATTTGGATTGCCATTGATCCTTTTAGTGGTCGATGGTCAATCAACACACTTTTAAAATGATTTAAACCATTCATGGATATATACAACATAACTCAAATATACAGGCACGTGGAAACCCACAAACACACATGTATTTATTATACACAGAATTTAGTTACAAGCTAAGGAATTTCAGCCTTAGAAGCGGTTCTCCAGTCGACTACATCTTATACACACACTAGTTACACAATTTCTATTTATTGCTCTATATTACTCTCTCATTCTCTCCTATCTGTCTCATGATATAGATATATATATATATATATATATATTATTTATTATATATATATAAGGGAACATTGGATCAGATCACTGTGAAGGATTTGATCACATCCTTTCCTCAAACCTCTCAGCTATCCTTGAATTCTCTCTACATGCATACATATGTGGCAAATTACATTTAATAAAGTCTCCTCGAGACTTATCCATTCCATCATTTAAGCTCTGTTTTAACTGAAATGTCCCCTGTTTTGCTCGATGGTCCACGTTGTCCTCCTTGCTCCGCTTTGGATTCCCTTTTTGAATAAGGGGGGTTAGATGCTGCTGCATTAGACTTCCGAGGCACAAAAATTTATGACCTCCTGGTCATATGCTTCTCCTTATCGTTAGAAATTCTACCCACTTCACTTCTTCAGTGGAACTGCCTTAATGATCTTCTGTGAGATGCAACCAACCTCTGCAGTAATAGTATTCCTTTGCTACACGACACCTCACCAAGCTCTTCTCACTTAATCTTTTGGCATCCTTCTGGTTCTCTTCTCTGGAACCAATTAAGCACTCCTTGCTCTAGGTTGTTGCAAGTCTTCTCACCTTTCACTACCATTCTCTGCACGACAGTAAGACCATAAACTCTCCAGCCTTAAATAACCATACCTCCTTTCCCTTCTTCCTTCTCGCAGGAAAACTTTCCCTGCTCTGATACCACTTGATGAAAAGAGCTCCTCCGATATGTGATTAGTGATCAAATCACAACCGTCGATTTGGTTTTGATCTGATGATTGATGCTAAATCGCATGATCGCTATTGCTACAGTTCAATGGCCAGCTTCGATGTCGCTAAAAGGTTTTCGCCGATGTGATATGAGATCTTCGCTCCCCTGCGACATGATCTGGACCATTGATCTCTGAGATCCAAGGGTTGTTATTCATTCTCACTTACTTCTTATTAACTTAATCTCATTATCCTTTTGAAGGATTTCTGTGTTAAACACAGTTTTGCCACAGTCTCTGCCATTCTCTGTTACGACGCGCACAACACTCAGGCAACAATTAACTATGATAATTTGGATTTCCATCAATCCTTTTAGTGGTCGATGGTCAATCAACACACTTGTAAATGGATTTAAACCATTCACGGATATATACAACATAAATTAAATACACAGGCACACGGAAACCCACAAGCACACATGTATTATATTATACATAGAATTTAGTTACAAGCTAAGGCATTTCAGCCTTAGAAGCATTCTCCTTTCGACTAGATGTTATACACACACTGGTTACACAATTTCTATTTATTTCTCTATATTACTCTCTCCTTCTCTCCTATCTGTCTCACGATATATATGTATAAGGGAGCATTGGATCGGATCATTGTGAAGGATCCAATCACATCCTTTCCTCAAACCTCTCAACTGTCCCTAAATTCTCTCTACATGCATACATATGTGACATATTACATTTAATAAATTCTCCTCGAGACTTATCCATTCCATCATTTAAGCTCTGTTTTAATAGGAATGTCCCTTGTTTTTCTTGATGGTCCATGTTGTCCTCCTTGCTCCGCTTTGGATTCCCCTTTTGATTAAGGGGGGTTAGATGCTCCTGCATCATAGAGATTGATAATGTTTGAGATGCCCAGACACACAATGGATTGTGTTTCTTACCTGTTTAATGACTATTTTAGAGTCTCCATATACTTGCAAATACTTTACATCAAGGCCAATGGCTTTGTACAACCTTTGAATCAATGCTTCATATTCTTCAGTATTGTTAGTACATTGAAATTCAAGCTTGCAGGCTAACATGGATTTCTCTCCTTGTGGGCTGATTAAGATACATCCAACACCTGCACCATCTTCAGACATGGAACCATCAAAATAAAGAGTCCAGAATAACGAATTATCTACAAGATTATCAACTACATCTATACACTTGGAAGCATCTGTTTGTGAAATTTTTTCTATTTGAGATACTACAACATTATCCAGAAAGGGAGATATTTGTGCATTAAAGGATCCCAAGAATGACTCAACCGAGTAATTTCCAATGATATTATTGGTGAAAGCTATAGGTTCGTTGCTTTCCTCGAGATCAGTGACTGTGTACTTCATGAATTTCTCACGGTCTACTCTGACTTGGTTAGGATTACCATTGTATGATAACCACATATGAGACCAATCAGTTGCAAAGTATCTATGTAACATTTCGGACCAATCCCTAATGAGAGTTTAACCATAAAATTCAAGGACATCAGGCACTAAAATATCAATTATCTGTGGAACTTTTGGATTAGAGGAAAGCCTAATTGAAACTGATATCATTTCTCCATGTACCTCTACTTTTGTCTTGTCTAGTTGAACAATGTGTACAACAGATTTTTGAGGTGTAATATTTAATTTGGTGCACACAGTTCTTGGCATGATGTTTGAGGAGGCCCTGAATCAACAAGGCAATTATGGACATCTCTGTTGAAAATATCGTAAGAAAGAATAAATGGAGGAGTATGACAAATAGATCTATCACCTATCAAAACTAGGTCCGTGGGATTTACTTTGTTTGAAGATGAAGGAAGTTTTCCCATATCTTTAGTAGCTTGAGTAACTACAACGGATGGTAAAGGAGCTACAAGAATTTCTTTTAATTCTCTAAGTAATATTTTATGTTGTTATTTAAGCTTAGTCAATTCATGCAATGAAATATTTGCTCTCGTCTTTTTCATATCTTTGACTATATTATATTCCACTGTATCGAGATTACTAAAGTTTTGGACGTAGTTGGAGGATCTAATGGAATAGAATCAGTTTGAGTAGTTTTAGATTTCTTACTTACTGTCTTCTCCTTTACAAGAGTATTAACTTTTTGTTTCTAATTTGTTGTAGGTGTATCAGTAGAGTTTTTACTTCTTGTAGTTACTGGCATAGCTTGTGCTTCCTCTTCAGTTGGAAGAATGAAGTCCCACATTCCATTTAACTCAACTTCTCCTTCAGTTTCTTCTTCTTCTTCAGTTGCTGAGTCTTCTTTAGGTTCTTGATAAAATTCAACGTTTGAAATAGTATTTGGTGGTTGGGATGTAGAAGAAAGATTTCTCTTGAATGGGCGAAAATCTTTCTTAGGAGCGAATGATTCTCCAACTTGTTTCTTGATTTCAACCATTTCATTTGACTGGTTTTTAACACCTTTTGAAGGCTTTCTCGGTAGAAAGGGTCCTTTCGAGCTTTCTTTTTTGAATCTTCTTTGAATGTCGCTTTCTTTGATTTCCCTTCTTCTATCTGTGACCTCTTTTCTAAAGAAATAATTCTTCTTTCCACAGACAACGCTTCTTTCAGGTTTTCTACGAGGGTAACTTTATTGGCTTTATCCACAAAAATTGTGATATTAGAGGGAAGGGAGGATATATACCATTCAAGTTGCACCTCTACTGTAGGTCTAGAGGCAACGAGGATTTTTTTTAGCAACTTGTTAAACCTGGAGTTGAAGTCTTTGATCCTTTCATCTGAACTTTCTTTTAGGTTGGAAAGATCATTGATTAAAGGTGCCATGGTTCTATCATTGCCAAATTTTGCGAGAAATATTTCTTCAAAAGTGTCCCAGTTTCTTGTTGAGCCTACTAGAAGGGAAAAATACCAGGATCCTGCAAATCCCTGGAAAGTATAAGGAAACAATCTGATGACAACATCTTCATGTGCAACTCCATTAATATTCATGGCTAACATAAAGTTATTTAGATGTTCTTCAACAGGAAGACCATCATTAGGATTATACTTTGGTAACCATTTTTTTGGGTTTGTTGGGAGATCATTTGGATTAGCAACTAGTACAACACCAGGGGTTGCCTAGGGTTGATCAGGTTGGTTGGCCATAACTTGTGTTGAAGGTTGTGAAGATGAGGAAGCAGGTCCAGAAGTAGATGGTGATGATGAAGAACTTACTATTGGACTGGTACTATGGGTAGCAATACTAATTGTTCGAGTCGAAAAAATGGATTGTTGTGAAGAGGTGGATTGAGTAGAAGTGAATGGGGAAGTAAATGGAGGGAAAGGTGATGTGATATTGTTGGTATTTGATTCAGATTTTGATGTGGCAGCTTTCCTACATCTTGAATGAATGGGAAAATCAAAAGTGGTTACTCCAAACTTTTTAGTTTGCAGTCAAGTTAATATACCAATATCTCATATTAGAGAAGTGACACTTTCATTAGAAGTTTCAGGATTTTTAGGTTTCTCGACAGAAATGGATGTCTGTTCCAATTTCTGTATTAGGGAGTGAACTTTGAGAGACTCAAGAGTGTAATCTGAAGAAGGTGGTTGTCTTAATACTTCAGGAGATGAGGGAAATGTTTCTACAACTTAAAATTTCTCATCTGGAGATTTTGAATGAAATCTAGAAGGGGTAGAAGTTGTGGAGGGGTTTTGACTCTTATGAACGTTTTTCAATTGATCTTTAGATTTATATGCTATTCATATTCGTATGGCCCTCCTTCTAGCGCCAAAATGTTGAAGCCTTAGAATTATGCTACTCCAACATGGGGGATAAACACCCGGTTCGGACCTTGAAGACATATCCGTCTCCGTTTGATTTGGTGGCTCCAATTGGGGATGATGGGACCAGTTTCTCAGAGTGGGTTTGAAAATGAGAGTGGGTGGTTTTCAACCGATTGCAATAAGAATAATGATAACTAAATGACCTATCCTAGCATGCAAATCTCTAGCTAATCTTAATCTAATATAAACACGGGGTATTCTATGCGATATGTGATCTAAAGAGATACATGTTTGACATGTGATAATAAAGATCATTCATGTATTAAACAGAGATGATAACATATGAAGATGATTTCTTTTACCAAATAGTTAGTCAAAGAAATGTATAAAATATATCACATATATTAATGATCATATATGAAAATAAACACTTTCATCTAAGCATCATACAGTAGTGCAATTAACACATAACGGAAAGAACATACTCCATATATAATTCATGAAAACGAAATGTTGTCACTAATTAAACAAAACATAACTGATCATACAAGATAAAAGTACCATATGTGTGAGGTTCTGCTCATTTGACTAATGACATAGATCAACTCCTTTCTCCAAATCAAATTATTCTCCAAGCATACAGTAGTGCATCAACAAAGGAAAGTAGTTTCATATTCAAAAGTAGTGACCATGTTCCATAATTTCATCAAGGCATTCACAAACTTATAGAAGTGAATTATTTGCAAATGTTTTTGATAAAATTCTTGACCCTTCTCTAAATGTATGAGAAGGGTATAAATACTATCTAACTAAAGTTCAAAATTGGATTATACAAAAAATATCTTGAGGAGTTTTCAAAAAACATTTTATCTAGCAACTAACTCTAAAAATAAAAGTGATTTGATGAGTAGAGGTTATAAAGATGTCTTGCTGTCTGCTAGCTTTTCCTCTAGGTCACATATATCGGCCATTGGTTTCACTTGAGGAGGTGCCCTGAATTGCATCCTAACTTGTCCTACGAAGATGGCATCTGTGAGAGGTGGTAGCATCCTTTGTGTTGAATTGAGTGAACAATTCAATGCCATAATTTGGCTATGAGGTTTGACAAGTAATTTCCAATATGCTTCACAGTCAGTATTTGATAATTTTCTGATCACCTCACTTTGGTTTTTCACCTTTGCCTTCCAGTTTTTATCCAACTGATTCAAATCTGGAAGTGACTTTGGGTTACCTTATTTTATCAAGTTAGTGGTGTGCAAAGTGTGATTGACTGCTTTTATTATATTTTTAGCCACTCCTGCTACTCTCGTTAGTGCCAATTCTGCCTGCTTGATCCACGCATCCCAATCTGTGAACAATATATCTTTGTGTGTTTCTTATATTTCAGGCAGTTTAGCGCTTCTTCCTTCTTCAAATTATTTCCATTCACTGTATTAAGAGATATTAGTATTTAAATCATTAAACTCGGTTCTCTAATAAATTTCCTTATCTATTAATTGGTCACTGATAATCAGATAAGGGGTGATATGGGACATTCTCTGGCAGAATAGATTTTGTTGTTTTGACAGAATGAAGTTTAGCTCCAATGATTCTTTGATGAATTCATTGACACTAGGGACATCTTTATACTTTTCTATGGCCTCTTGCAACTCTTGAATTTGCGTGTTCCTTTCAGAGATGTTTTCTTCATGGATTATCCTTAATTCTTCCATACTCTGCTGCAAATGGACTATTTGTTCAACGACCTTCTTGTTCAAATTTTATTTCTCTATCTCCAGTTGTTGCTGGAGATGCGCTATCCTTTCTTCCCTTTCCCTTAATAAAATAGATATTTCTGTGGCTTTATCCATGGTGACAGTTTCATATGCCCTTGTAAATTGTGACAATCTGGTTAAATTTTCAGCTGGGTTTGAAGGAATATCCCTCCAAACTATGTCCATTCGTTCATTCCTAGGTGGGATTTTGAGTGTTTCTACTCTCCTTCTTTTCCTCTATCTTCTTATTATAGCCTTATGTAGTGGGCTATAGAATACATCTAAAGGAGGTATCTCAGTAACCTTTAGAATAATTTCAGATGTCAAAAATGTATGGATGATTTCTGTATTGTGCGAACTTGTCCCTTGCTCATTCATTGGCTCTGAATCTAAAATATTTTGAGTTTGCTGGGGAGTATGACATTCTATGGTTTCTAGTACATCTGTTGTCTTGGGAGTATCTTGTAGCTTTTTATTAAATTGGTCTCGTTCTTGCTCCATTTCACTGCTTTTTTCCTTCGGGACCAGTATCTTTAGTTAGGTCACTTACGAACTGTTTTTTGGCTGACCTTCTACTGGATTTCCCTGTAGTCTCTGTCTCTGGTGTTTTCCCTATATCCTGGGCTGTGTTCACCTAAGATTCTATATGCGTATTTGGCCCTTCTTTGTTAATAGTTACACTGGGCGCGGGCTTGTCATCAGCGCTTAACAAATGCAATGGGATTGTCTTGAGCCTTTGATTTTTAAATTCCTAAAACCTTTCAAAGCCATCAGGATTCAAATTTTTCTTTGCCCAATCAAAGGCTTGTTTGAATGATTTAACTGATTGTAAAATATCTTTGAACTCCTGAGCTTCATGGACATAGGGTCTGATATTTAGTGTCGTAGTAACATTTTGTGCTACTTTTTCTGGGTTGAATTGCCTCATTGGCAAAGTATGGAGCCTGAGGCTCTATAAGCTTAGTAATTCTTTATTTGCATGGTTGAAATTTTCCAATGAAAAATAACCACACTAGATGGGAATGGGTGGCCATAATGATTTTTTTCTATTTTCCAAGGTCTTAGTCAAGCCCTTCCAATAGTTTTGTGAGCTATTTCTCTAGCTAATAGCTTGTCGGAGACATACAAAGGGAGTACATGTGGGTCTGTTGTACTGCCATAAACTCTAATATATGTAACCCATTGTTCAGTGAAATACTTGCCTACTATGAGAAGGTTTGCAGTGGCTACCTTAGAAAATATGGGGGCTTTCTTATCAAAAATCAATTGGTGTAATGGTAAAATAACACCATGGCATATTTTGTAAAAATGGGGAATAAAATGGGATTCCCACATTTGTTCATGACTGAGGTGAATGGGGCAGCGGTCTTGCAAAGTCCATTTCCAACCCATGATTGGAAACTTAATACAGAAATAGATGGCATGCATGATATAGGCACTGAAATAAAATGGAGGAAGGTTCTATGTGGAGGTGGATCTCTTTTGGCGATATTCGAAAATAGCAGTAGCTAGGTTATCAGATAGGATAGTGGCCCAATCCATTATATGGGAATTGACACAAGCATCGATTAAAGGGACCCATTCTATGGAGAACTTGGTATTACTAGGTAATCCATATAATCTACATAACATAGAAGCTGCATAGTTATGGGGATTTGCTAAAGAAGTAATGGGGTACATACCCGTCTTATCATATTTGAACTTGTTCTCTAAGACTCTCTAGCCCTAAATCATCTTGAAGGGTTCTTCATTCTACTTTGCGAAGTTGGCAAGAAATGATTTGTCATATATATCCTAAGGGTAAGGAAGATGATACATTTGTTTCAAATATTCAACTTTTAATGATCCGATTAGCTCCATCTTTGAGTTTCTAAATTGCCTGTCTTCAATACTAAGATTTTGCACCACCCATCTAATCATATCATTGTATGAGAGTATTTTAGCTCTTGCTCCTATTCTGTGAAGAAACGAGCAAGAAACATCTTTGAATTGAACTCCTAAGGGATTTATTGAGCCTGTTGTTGCTTTGGTGACAATAAATTTAGGTTGCTCCTCTTTAAGTCTATTGTAGATGACTTCCCATGCCATTTCTCCTCCATTGGCACTACAAATTGTATCAGCAAATATGGGCGACATTTTTGAAACCTCAGACTCTGAAATGCTCTGCTACTTCTGCTTTTGTATTACCTTCCGTAATGACATCTCTTCGGAAGCTTGATTGAAATTAAAGAGAGTATATCAATGCACACAATAGAGGGCAATTAAGGCTGAGAGATCTTTGAAATGACTTTGAATTGTGGGAAGATTTTGAATGCGGTTTCTGTGTTAAATAGCCATAACTTGAAAACATCAATTTCTCTCCTCCAGCCACTAAACATTAATTACTCTGTCAAACCACTTAGTATTTCATTAAAACTCAGTAACTTCCCATACTTCATGCCTTATTTTCTGCATTGCGGTTTTCAAATGTTTCCATATAATGTTGCTTGGAGACAATGCATTTGCGAAAACCACAATATTGCATTTCACAATTTTTTAAGGGGTGACACAATAGCATGCTTTATTAATTTGCGACTAGAGAAATGTGATCGCGTGATCTTAAAGTGTTGTGATCAGAAAATCGCAGATGGTTCTTTATCGCATATTGCATTTCGGGGTTTTCTTCAAGATGTTTATAATTGTCACATGGAAAACTGCGAAATGCGATTTGCAATAAAATTTCTAAGTATGGGTTGTATTCTAAGGTTTTAAGGATATTTGTAGAGTTAGGATTTACTTTCAAAGCCTAAAAATTTAGAAAGGTCCCCATTTATATGTCAAATATTAACTATTAGTCCGTATAAATGGGGGGTTTGTTACATAGTGCAACATGCTCATAATGGGTTTATATTATAATTGTTGGGTCTAGTCTTTTCAAAGAGTCAACATTGTTGGAGATTCCATTTATCTCCTTTGAATAAGTGCAACCTAATAATGATATTTCATTACGTGTTAATGGTCATGGAAAGATAAAAAAGACTAATAGTTGCAACATAGCATAGTCTCTGCTTCTACCGCTAACTAATTAGTTAAGGCTATGTGGAATGAAGAAGAAGCACAATTAAAGCTTCCTCCACACATTTGAAGCATGATTACTAAATTAGTTCTTGTTTATCTAGTAATATGCAAGGGAACAACTTGGTCACTGAATTAAATCGCAGAAGGCACAATTTCATTTGTAATAATATTTGTTTTATTCAATACTCAGATAATGATTACAATCCCTCTGACAATATGCCTAAATTGGTAGTGACTGGTCACGAGGTTGATTGGTCATGAATTTTGACCATAAACATTCTCATAACTAACATTAACAAAAATGTTGCTGGTAAAATTATATGTATTCTAATTCCAACATTTAATTATCGAATCCGGGATCATAAGACATAGAGATGAAAGCACAGGAAATGCAAGATTAGAGCTTATTTTAACCTATGCTAACAACTAACCCTAGAAATAACTAATCACTAAGGATCTTAACTTGTCACTGGACTGTGGGACTCTAATGTTTATCAGGTTTTGAACCACATTCTTTCATTACCAATAGATGTTATTCATATGATTTTATTTATGTAGATTATTAGATCTTGAGACTTTAGTGGTTCTAATGTTATAGTGTTTCATACAAAAATTCATTAAACATGTTGTAGAAAAGTAAATGTCAGAAACTATAAGCAAAAAGGTGCAAGGAAAATAAAGAAAACAAGGCAATAAAATACAAGATATGCATTAATAAAATATCAAAAATAAATGCTAAGTGAGCTTAGAATCATAATGATATATTGCATGTTCTTATTTGTTGTAGGACTCTTTTACCAAGTGACGTCAAATATCTTAATCAATTAAAGAATCCTAAATTATAAACCACATATTATTCATTATTCAGATGTAGATTTTGGTTTTTGGTATTGAATTAAGTACTGAAATTATGTAAATTAAAATTTTGAACATTGGCACTGAATTAAGTACCGAAATTCTATAAATTAAAATTTTGGGTACCAAAATGTATTAATAAAAAAAAATTAAGTTTCTTGACTCTTAAGCGTGATAAAATCAATTGAAACTTAATCATAATTATTCTACTTAACAGGTCTGAAAATAGAGCAATAAATCTCATACTATGTGAAATAAAAATCTAATGAAAAATTGAAAATAAACATCAAGTAAAATCTACAATCAATAAAAACTAAATATTACCCTACTATATGAATAAAAACTAGCATATTACCTGAATCGAGAGGCCCTTACCGACCTGGAAAAGTGCCCAAAAACTAATTCAAATCAACAAGATACTCAAACTTCAATAATTAATCTTCATTTGCAATGGTTTCTCTTCTTCTTACAAACAAAGGTTTATTACAAAATATCAACTCAAAATAATGACAAATTCCTTCTTGCATTCTCTCCTTTTTTCACATCTACTACACATACCTGTTTATAATACAATCATAGAGGAAGCGATGGTCCAAAGGATCACATCAACTTCCATGAGAATCTCTCTTCCATACCATGATTAGAAGAGATGATCATTTAAATATATTTTTGTTATGATTGAATCATTTGAATCATGCATTGGAGATGGGGATGATGCCACTTGGCATTAGTTTGACTTTCCTCCAAGTTTGGATGTAACTGCAAATCTAGCCGTAGTTGACCATAGTTGTAGGTGCGTAGGTGCAGAATCATGTACCAAATTAAGTACTGAATTAAGTACCAAATTTATGGAAAATGCCAAACCAGTACTAAATTAAGTACTAAATTTCTGTGGGTGGAATTTAGATTTGAATTTAATTTTGAATAACGTCTTGAGATTCACATCTGAGCTAGGTGTGAACATAAATCCATCCATGAACATATAGTTGCAACCCATGTCATCTCAAGAAGTGCAAATGTGTTAAACTTTACTTAGTACCAAAACTAATATAAATACTGAATTGTCAAATTACAATACTAGAACTTATTGTTGGGGCACATAAACATATAAGTAAACCATCATTGGAAAACCAAGTTAAAAAATCATTTAATCATTAAAAATACAAAAAATAATTAATAATTAACCACAAGGTTAAATGAATGCATTTAGCGAAAATTGGTAATATACTAGTCACAAAATATGCTATAAAGGTATGAATATGGCTTGTAAATGAAAGGTTTGGATAGCCAATACGATAACATATCTAAGGCCCAACATCCCCCCATGCCTAAGACTTTGCATGCCCTCATGCAAACAAAATATGGAATAGGAAGGTATGATGGATGATATAAGGTGATAATGAAGATAATGGTTAAATAAATATGGACTTGGAAACTTGTAAGACTATTACTCATTTTGTGGTTCTTTTCTCAAATAATAAACAATGACTTCATCCTCTTATTGAGAACATTCAGATGATAATTTTGTGAATGTTTTATGATGTACAAGGAGAAAAAACCATAGATATTCATGTACCACAATCATTCTTACGGTCTTACTAGAATATGCATTAATGGATTTGGAAATGGGGGTTTAATGGTGGTTTAATAAAGGTGAAGAAATAGGAAGTGGTTAAGCATCAAGATTCCTTAAATTTTAATGAGCTAAAGAGTCGTTAAACATGTTTTACCTCAAGTATACCTTTGAGACTTTGATTTGTATTGTAGGATGCAATGGAAGTTGTATGAAGATGAATATGAAACATAGTAGGGTTGAGAGTCTGGAATAGCTAGAATTGATGAGTGTTGATTTGATCTTCTGAAGGGAGCTGAAGAGACTGAAATGAAGACACTGAAAAGGTCCCTATAACCATTCCCCCATGCCTGAGGTTTTGCATGTCTTCATGCAAACAAAGTGAGGTATTGAAGAAGTAAGGAGAGCTGTTGAGATGGCTCAAGTACAAAAAAGGACCTGTAAAATAAAATAATGGAACTAATGAGATGAATATTGAACAAAAATAATTCATCTTGGATTTATTAAAATGATGCTGAACTAACACCAAGCATAAAAGAAATTTCAAATCACTCATTACATATGATTTCGTCAATCATTAACAATTATATGCTCAAGAAAAAAAACCTTTTATAAATTTAAGGGGCTCTCCTTCTTTGTAAATAGGAGACTTTTTTATGATCATTATAAATGATGAACCAATGAAAAATTATTTATTACTAACCAAATCCCAAAGTCTTATAGTTATCCAAGTATTACTGATAAGCTTTGCAGTTGAGTTTTATTAATTCTCTGTCATCACAGGTCTCACTTCTAAGGTAATTAATTCTTAGATATAGTATGAAAAACCAATGATAGAGGACTGAAGGTTACCTTAAGGCCATTCTTTAGTAGAAAATTTATGGAGTCTGTTTTTACCTTTGACTTAATCCAGGCATGCTTCCTTTTTATTGTAATATTATAGAGTAACCATCATACATATAGACAAAAGCCTTGGTTTGGTTTACATTTCTTTAGGCAGAATGCCCGATTGCCCATGAGCATCCATAGGCCTGATGGCTTTGCCTAGTGATATCACAGGTCAGTACCCGATGCCAACAAAAATCCATAGCCTCAACAGGTTAACCTCTTAAACCTATTTTACACTGAAGGCTCTATTCCCATGTTTCCTACCATTTTAGTTTTATGTTATGTATATTTCTTTTGCAATTGGTAGGTGGGGGAGCAACTTTAGAAAAGTCTCTTAGAGGCATAGGATGATACCTTTTAGAGTGACTTTGATTACCTGCATATTGTCTTGGACACATAAGGTAATTATATGTACTCAAAAGACATAGCATGAATGAGCCATTTTTGATGTGAGATGGATGAGGATAACCAAAGAATAACCAAAAGACAACTAAAGTCCTACCAATCATAGTTTTCATGTATGCTTTTACTTTTAAATTAGTGTTCCACTATGAGTAGAGACTTCAATAACTCTTCAGCAAGTCTTAATAAAAATGCTCAAAGATCATGCTTTGGTGTTATGGTTATAGTATTAAATTTGATTATTTTTCATTGGTATCATTGTATGGACCTCTTAACTTTGTTATAATCCCCTTTGTATGTTTTGGTAACTATATTTTGAGCAACTATTTTGTATTGATAATCATAAATTTATATGAATAAGAAAAATGAAATTCCAAAGCAGAAAAGGTATATCACCTATGAATAGTTTTGAATTATGATTCAATTAAAATTTTATGAAAGTATTGCTTATTCAATATTCTTTGTGAAATAACGGTCTTAAAACATATAACTAATGAGAAAGAGTGAATGCATCAGTTTTAACAACTTAAGGAAGAAGGAAAGATATCATCAAATACTCCCCCAAGTGTTCCATGTCATTGACAAAGACATCTTTTCCACCTTTGAGTGCTAGTATTCTTCTAGTATTTAAGCACCTCAAATGAACAAGATTCTTGAATCTAACTTTGTCTTGCAAAATAAAAAATTGGTACCAAACTTATGGGTACTGATTAGTTGAAACAAGGTACTAGACAATTGATATACACTATGGACATAGAGGTCATTGTCAAGGAAATTACCTTCTCATAGAATTCCAAACAAAGTTATTATAGCTTACTTTATTGAAAAGAAAAACTAGAAACACATCTAACTATCAAAATAAATAATAAGTGGGAAAGAATTGTGGTAGTTGAACCATGTTGTAGTTATAAATAAGACTGAGTGGAAATATTCATTAAAACAATATGTAGCTAAAAGAGACCCCAACAGAAATATGCAATAGGAACATAGATATCCCATTTTCAACTAATTTCTTTTTCACTATTAACATCCCCACTAAAATAACTATTATATGAAACATTTATTTATTTAGTATCCTACTCTACTTGAGAAAAATAAATTCCTCTCCTCAAGTATAGGAGTATTTCTAATGTAACCATATGCATAACAGATATAAAAATGCATTCATACTCAAGTTTAAAATATAATATTCACTGCATACCTGAGTATGAAGAACCAATTGTTTTAATGATGATGTCAAGAAGTAAGGAAGAATAAAAGAGCGATATAGTATTATAGTTTCTTAAAATCAACTTTCAAAAAGATTAAATTCTCTTGGTTTACCTTTTTATTTGGCTCATTTAGCATATCCTCCTTTACCATGCCATGCAGATCTTCTATTATGAGATGACTATCCTCTTGTGTTCTTAGAGGATCCACAGATAGGCATGTCAAAAATTATTCCATATCAGGTTCTGATGGTTGCTCTCCATTGTATGTGGTCCATGATTCTTCAGTTTCTTCGACAATATTGAAAGGGTGAAGGCCTTCTTGTGGATGTGGTTCATGGATTTGTTTTTCTTATATCATTTCTGGAGAGGAAGATAAGTTCGTGACTATTGTCAAGATTTGTTCTTCTTGAGAAGTAGAGATCCAAGTTGTTGCTAGTATTTGAGAGAGTTCTCCCAATCATCCTTGAACAATATTTTTCTGGTTGCTAATCGCTGTCATGCACACGGATTAGGGTATGGAGTTCTTAAAGTACCAAAAACTTTTAAAAATCCTAAATAAATAGAAAGTAAACACACTTAAAAGATATACAAGAAAACCAATCATGTACATGAAACACCACCATGCTACTAAGACCCTGTTGTCACTAGTTTATTTGTTCACACAAGTTAGGATTCTCCTCTTTTGATGAATCAATCTAAAGGAAAAAACACTTGAAATGAAAATTAAAGAAAAATGAGGCTTTGGATCCCACCTTTAATTCTACGCATATGAGAAAGAAACTAGAAAATCAATTAGAGACAACCAAACTTTGGAGAAACCCTACCATAGTGGATGTGTGGCTCTTCACTCACATCTTGTTGTACTTTCTCCACCCTTTACTTGTCCTTGTAGCTAAGATCATGCAGAAAACTTGTGAAAGAAACTATGCTCTAATCCCTTTAGCATCTCCCCGACAACGACGCCAAAAATGTTGGTAAAATTATATGTATTCTAATTCCAACATTTAATTATTGAATCTGTGATCGTAAGACTTAGAGATGCAAGAAAATGAAATGCAAGATTAGAGCCTATTGTAACCTATGGTAAAAACTAACAATAGAAATAACTAATCACTAAGGATCATAACTTGTCACTGGATTTTGGGACTCTAATGTTTATCGAGTTTCAAACCACATTCTCTCATTACCAATAGATGATGTTCATGTGGTTTTATTTATGTAGGTTATTAGGTCTTGAGCCTTCAGTGGTTCTAATCCTATAGTTTTGCATACAAAAATTCATTATACATGTTGTAGAAAAGTAAATTGCAGAAAAATAAATGTTTGCAACTATAAGCAAAAGCGTGTGAGGAAAATAAAGAAAACAAAGCAATAAATTACAAGAAATACATTAATAAAATATAAAAAATAAATGCTAAGTTGGCTTAGAGTCATAATGATATATTGCAGGTTCTTATTTGTTGTAGGACTCTTTTACCAAGTGACTTCAAACTCTTAATCAATTAAAGAATCCTAAACTATAAACCACAAATTATTCATTATTCAAATGTAGAATTTGGTTTTTGGTACCAAATTAAGTACAAAAATTCTGTAAATTAAAATCATGAACATTGGTACCGAATTAAGTATCGAAATTCTATAAATTAAAATTATGGGTACAAAAACGTATTAAGAAACCAATTTTTTAAGTTGCTTGACTCTTCAGGTTGAGAAAATCAATTCAAACTTAATCATAATGTATTGTACTTAACATATATGAAAATAGAGCAATAAATCTCATACTATGTGAAATACAAATGTAATGAAAAATTGAAAAGAAACATCAAGTAAAATCTACAATCAATAAAAACCAAATATTACCCTACTCTATGAATACAAATCAGTACGTTACATGAATCAAGGGGCCCTTCAGAATCTGGAAACGTGCCCAAAAACTAATTCAAATCAACAAGATGCTCAAACTTCAATAATTAATCTTCATTTTCAATGATTTCTCCTCTTCTTACAAACAAAGGTTTATTACAAAATATCAACTCAAAATAATGACAAATTCCTCCTTGCGTTCTCTCCTTTTTTTCGCATCTACTACATATACCTGTTTATAATACAATCATAGAGGAAGCGATGGTCCAAAGGATCACATCGACTTCCATGAGAATCTCTCTTCCATACCATGATTAAAACAAGAGATGATCCTTTAAATATGTTTTTATTATGATTGAATCATTTGAATCATGCACTGGAGATGGGGACGATGCCACTTGGCATCAGTTTGACTTTCCTCCAAGTTTGGACGTGTTGGGTGTGGAGCCTAATTATCTTCTATATTCAAATGTTTCAGCTGGATGTATACCCCAGGAAGAATTTACACCCCTCCATGCCGGGGGGTAAATCCCCCTCGGCTGGGGTGTCCGGGGGCCAGCGGGGGTTCAGGGGCAG
>APFE031056277.1:128708-207936 GCA_000404065.3 Pinus taeda | reverse complement strand
CACATATATATAAAGAGCCTAATAAGGGATGAGTGTCTCCATGAATTAGATTCCTCCATATCCTATGGAGTTACAGTTTTAGAAGAATAAAGTTTAGATAATGAATTTAATATTAGAAGAAAACTTGTTCTTACATTGAAAAATATTTAAAGTTTCAAGGAGAAGTTATAGGTATATGAAAACAAGGATCATGATGAATTAGAGAGTATTATAATAGTCTTACAACCCCAACTAAAAGAACTTAAAAATGCCAATGAAGTAGTGACTAGATAGCTTAACGAAAGGAAAAGGCGTTGTGAATGACTTGAAGCTGAGCTCACCTCTTTGAGAATTGATCTAGAGAAGACAAATAAGCATAATAAGGAGTTACTTTAGATATTTGATGAACAAGAAAATGGTCTTAAAGAGGAAATTATCATGTCAAGAACCTAGTTAAAAGAGGCAATAATATTTGCAGAATTAATAAGCAAACAACTAAAAGAAAAATGGATTCACTGTGAGAAATTAGAAAGAGAGGTTGTCTCATTGAGAAGTGATTTAGAAGAAAAGGTAAAACAATTGAAATTTCAAGAAACTACCAAGATGTTGGACAATATCCCCTGCAATCAAAGGTCTCCCTTCCTTAAATCAAGGCTTGGATTTCATGAAATGGCTAAGGGAGAATCTAGCTCACAGACATATGCAGGTGTTCTTAGAGATAGTAAAGCAGCTTCTGGAAAATCTGGTAAAGAATCAAGCAGTAATAGCATTCAGAAAGGAAGTAATGGAAGCAGGCAGTAGAACAAGCAACCAAGGAGAGTGACTCTTCCAAGAAAATCATTCGCTCCCAGGGATGGCCACAGAGTGGAACTAAACTAGTGATGTGGTTTGTGCCCTCTATGCTAGCACAATTTGATGCAACCTGCACATTTAGTGCCAGTGGCACTCCTGTAGGTGAAAAATGCAAAAAAACAAGGGCCTTATCTCAAGTAATTGCTCAATGTTTTCATTGGTTCAAGGCACTGGTTTGGCATCATTCAAGAGTCTGTTGAAATCTTCATCCAAGGATATGAATGCAGTAATAACTTGAGTTGATCAATCTGGTTGATGTTCAAGGAGTGAAACACTTGTAATGTTTGATTAGTCCTTTGTGTTGTGGATCGATTTGGTTATGTTGATCTAGTCGTGCATTGACTTGATCTTGTCACAAAAAAATTATGGATGGCATGATTGCATTAATTATTTTTTAATGGTGCATTTTGTGTGTCAATTAGTCATCAATGTGGTCCAAATTGATCCTTATGGAAATTCGATGTTAAATAATGTTGTTATGTATCAATTTGAAGGTTAGCGTTTAAATGTATCGCCTGTAGAATGTGCATATCAAGAGAAAATGTTGGATGGTGTGTATGGATAAGAGAGAGAGTTTAACGTGTGTTGATCTAGTCCATAAGTATTCACTCCTTTTGATTTAGTCTCAATTAAATACTTGATATGGTCAAACATAGCATGGTGTGATAAATCGCAATTAATATTGTTGATCGTGCTCCCTGTTGGTTATGAAATCGATTTAATTTTTTGATCCAACCTTGATGGTGAATTTTATGGGAAGAAAGAAATCCCATTAAATAATTTCATTATATTTTCCCATATTAAATGACAAGTCACCTTGGTTAACTCTCCAAATTCATGAATAAATATAGACCTCTCATCGCATATCAAACGCCAAGGGAAATTGATCTAAGCAAGTGAGTGATTAAGCTATATGAAGTGTAATTATTTTCCTTTGGCACAGACATTTGCATATTGTATAAATGTTCGATGTGAGATGTTGATTAAAATCTAATTAACACCAATGAAGATCTTTTATGATCATTCTGTGAGTGAATTTTTGAGGTCTTTGTGGAGTTGGTCATGCTTATTGCTCTTATCTAGCCAAGCAATGGATCCAATTAAAGGTTAGAAAAGGTGACGTAGTGCTAGATCATTGTAGTAGATAGAGTGTGTATTCTCAACTCTATCTAAATGTCAGAGAGATGGCATGCTTTACCTATGCATGAGAGAACTGGATCAAAGTGTGATGTTGTGTGCATAAAGTAGAGTGATGTGATTTGCTTGTGAAATCAGAGACTATGTGTTGAGCTCAAAGGCAGAGAATTTGATGTGAGTTGGATCGATTGTGGATGTGTGTCACTAGTTTGGTGTTTTCTTAACTTAGATATAGTGTGCATTTGTGGGTCAAGTTTTGATTGAGCATAAAGAATAAGAGTTGTTCTTGAGTGAAGATCATTTTTTACCTACATAGAGTGTGATTGTCATATATCCTTTTGCATGGAGGAGAGTGGTCAGAAGAGAATATAGTGCGTAGTATTATATAGTATCAATGTTTGTTATGTTGCGAGAATAAGAGTTGTTCTTGAGTGGAGATTGTTTTTTACCTACATAGAGTGTGATTGTCATATATCCATGTGCATGGAGGAGAGTGGTCAGAAGAGAATATAGTGCGTAATATTATAGAGTATCAATGTTTGTTATGTTGCAAGATCGAAGCGAATGAAGCAATGAAGTGCATTGTATTGCTGGAGTGTGAAAGAAGAAGATTGTATAATTTTTGTCTGATGAGTGTGAATGGTAGAGTATGGATCGTATGCAAAGATCATTGTGATACTGACTACATTATGAACCTGTAGAGTATGATTTGAATGGACTAAGTAATATTGATCAAATTGATATATGTTGATAATGAAAAGAGTATTTTACAGTGATGGCTAAGTGTGGCATTTCTAGTGCTTTGGTTGTTATGTTATATATGCCTAACCATATTTATGTTTGCAAGGGTTGATGTTTAAGACTACCTGTATTATTGTAATTTCTCGAGAATGGTGAATCCACATGTTTTTTAATGTGTTGTCATAATTTATTTCATGTATAAGTTAATGTATGTGTGAGGGAATGTATACTAGATGTCATGAATAGTTGATGTATAATACTTCTAGGGTTTAGTAGTTTTATAGTTTGAGAAAAGTTTCTAGGGTTTTCATAAGGGTAGTTAATATTGTTGTGAACAGAGGCTATGCTATTTAGGATAGAATTTTTTGTCATATTATTGAGTTTGTTGATGCTATTGCTAGGATTTGAGTAGCGAGAGAGTTGTTTATGACACTATCAAAAGTCTATTAGGGTTTGACAGTGTTACTATGTTGAGATGAGAGAGAGCATTGTTCTCTATTGCATGATGAGAGCACTATTATGTTGATATACAAAGTGTGTCACTGTTACAAGGAGTTTTCCAGAGAGCATTTGTATGGTTGAGCGAATTAATGGATTGTATGGCTCATAATATGTTGCTACCTATGTCTTTCAGAGTAAGTTGTTACTAAATCTTGTTGATGTCAATATTTAAAAGTGTTGATGTATTTTTTATGCTAGTATCAAAGTGTATGTTGATGTTAGGGTATGGACAGAGCTTGTTTTGCAGGTTGAATTTTTTATGTTATTGATGAGAAAAGGTTTTGTTGGTTTTGGTATATTGATATAAATGTGTATGTTGCCTTGATTGGGGCATGATTGTGTGAGATGTATATATTCTATAGAGATAGAAATTTTGTTAGTATTCTTAGCAGAGTGTATGTGGTAGAGTTGTATTGCAGAAAGAGAGAGACTTATTATAGAGGTGTTTTTTCATTTGATTGAGCTGAGAAGATCAAGTGGGTCCAATCTGAAAATTGTGAAATGTGGCCTTAATTATTTTTTGCAGAGATCGTGGGCCCTAGTTTGAAAATGGATGAAATGTGGTCCACAAGTGGCTGAGGGTTGGAGCCTTCAGTGGGAAAGTGGTACCTAACAAGCAAGTGGTGGTTTGTTGACTAAGGGAGTGGTGTCTTCCTTACAATATTGCCTGGAGAAACTATTGAATGTGGTGGCCATTAGTAGGTTGGTTCTTGTAGAAGGTGGTGGCCTACATTGTTGAGGAAGTGGTGGCTTTCGTTAGTTGGTGGTTGCTTACATGCATTGCAAGTTGGGGCTTGTAAAATGGTGGAAACTAGTGATTCATGTACAAATAAGAAAATTGATTGATAATAAGAAGAAGAAGACAAACAATTGTAGGGTGGTTTTTCTCCTAGAAGGGTTTCCACCAAAATCTTGGTGTTCATGTGTTGATGTGATGCTCTTATGTGCTTTGATGGTTTATGCTACTCATGGTATTTTTTCTAATTAATACTACCTAAGCACCCATAAGGGATTTGAACTGGTGACCTATCGTAAGGAGTGCCTTAACAATGCACCCATTCGCCATCAATCCAAAGCCCCGTGGGCTTATGCTACTCATGGTTACTTGTGCATTCTTATGTTATTTGGTTCTATTATATTATGGTGTTGGCTAATTAATTGTTGATTTAGTAAATCATAAAGAAAGTGTAAAAAGTTATAATTGGTGATTGATTGGGTGAAATTTTGATTCACCACCCCCCAAGTATTTCCTACATAATGCATCTATGGCACATAATTATAGATTATTCTCATTTTCAAGTGCCTATAAATGAACAAAAATATAGTCAATATTTATAGCAAGTTTGACTCAACAATAGTTGTGGTTATAACAACTCAGAAACTACCAATGCTTAGGTTGTAAAAAGAGAAAATTGATGTCTATTTTATATAGATTTCAATGCTAGTTTCTATGAGAATATCTTCATAATTGTTTGTTCTCAAGCATGTCCACATTGATTCGTGGGCTAACTATACCTCGTACTCCTATAAAGGGGAAGAATAATAAGCTAAAGGACTAAGTTTTATGTAATTAGAAGGTTGTTCCATTGAAGGTTACTCAAGTTTAGTTATTTATCTTTTAAATGTTGTGTTAATTTATTTAACTACTAATATATAACTTCCAATACTTTGTTGGCGGAGGCAGAACCCAATCCAATATGACAAGCAACATGTCTTTAATTATGTAGGATTGTAATTGTTGGTTGTCGATATTTTATATTTTCATGCAATTTCAAGGGATTACACTTGGAATCATTCACAACCTAGTAATTTTACTCTCCTATAGATTGCAACTGCTTTGATGGAAAGACACATACTTCCTTTGTAGATCAGAATTTTCATATCCTTTATCAAGTTTGTTATATTTCAGTAAACTTGAATCCATTTTTATCAATCAACTTTGTTATACTTATTTTCACATAGTTGCATTTTAGATTTGGATTTTTGGGATTTACATTGCTTTAACAAGTTTACTACTTTAAGTTATAAATAGTCATCACCTTTTAGCAAGAGTATTCTTTACACACTATTTTTCAAAGTTTAATTACTTTCTATCAATGTGTGGTGTGACTTTACTTCCTAGCAATTTACCCTTCTGTTAAGGTGTGATTTTACTTTTTTGAACTTTATTTCAAGCACAATGTGAATTCAATCATCTATAATTTACTTTCAAGTTAATTTATTTTATGCACTTTATTCCATTTACATGCTAGCATGATCATTCATTTTCCACCAAAGTTTGTGCAATTGGTTATTTCATCTATACCAAGAGAACTTTCACATTTAATTCTATCAATCGAGGTTTCATATATTCTTGTGAGACATTAAACACCATTTATGCGAAATAAGGATATTTGTATTGATTGCATCAAGGGGTTTTCTACAATGTATGTGAATATAATGGTAATCTTATCCTAGTTGTACTCCTGAAAAACAATGAAAATAACTTCACAAACAATCTCGAACTCTATCATTACAAGAAAAAATAAAATGACATGAGATAAGATGATATCATTCAAAAAAAAACCCTAATTTGATAACTTGGATTCTAAATATAGTTTATGGATACCTCATGGGATCAATACATAGATATGTATCTACATATTATCATCTAATTTCCTATATTAAGGAAGAGAAATGATCATTCATAATATACATGCAATCCAAATTAATTGAAGGTTATGTATTCAATAATGTCATATAGAATTAAACTTCTTCTAGAAATAAAAACATAAATAAATAACAGTTTAGTACCTTTCTGAGTTGGCCCCTACTCCTAGGTGTCATATGCTTCAAAAAGTTAGAATGATTATGCTACAATTCTCTAGAATTTCAACACGAGATATTATTTCATTAACAAAAATATAATTCTTACAACTCTTTATTCTCACTTGCTCATGTGATTCACCATTTCACCATCCATTAGTTGGATATGGAGTCATTATCATTATGATATATATAAGAGTGGTTCATGCCTTTTAGGAGTAAATAAATAGATGTATGGCCATTTATACAACTAATAATAAGGACAACAAAGCATAACAACTTATATCCCTTGTTCTTCATGGCTCTAGAGTAGATAACGAATCATATTAGTTTCCAACACTCAATATATGTCATAGAGGGATGAATATGGTTGAAATTTGTTAAAATCACAAGCTAGACATTGCACCCATATATTTCACATGTTTATGCGTGCCAAAACTAGAAAATATGGAATGAGATCCTCTACATAGATGCCATGACCACCACCCAAAATCTTCATGAGGAAAGTATATTGTTATGCCTTGTCTAAAAGTGGTTCAAAATACTCCAAGAATCAATTTAAACATTCAATTTCTCATTGCTTCATCCTTATCCAAACATTTAGGTCATTGCAATGTTCCTCTTCAACCATATGTGAGTTGGGAACTAAATTAATCCATTTATATCCAAAAAGGAATCTACACTCTTTCATACTTTAGCACAGTAAAAGAAATCCTAACTTATAACAAGGGTTTAATAACAAATTAGACATAGCTTGTGATTATAATTATAGATATAAAAATAACTATAGTGCAATCACTTTATATAAGAGTCAATTACTAATAGGATAACCATTTTTCCAACAATAAGTGTCTCAAGAAGACCCAAGGTAGATAAACGAGGGCTATGAAGGGTTAAAAAATACCATATATAAGACACATAATTTCCCTCCTTCCAAAATTGTTTCATGCTCTCATGCAAACTACTATTCAACCTTTATAAAATATACATGAACATCACTATGATTATATCTTAGGTGACTAAACTCCTAAAAATATAAAAGCATAATATCCTTTCCACGTAGGTCCACTAACCCAACTCATTAAAATCGTCATATTCTATAATGATCTTATAGGAACTTGTTGGGCACCAAATGAGAGGATAATGGAACTTCACTACTAACCATATTGTGCTAGTTCTACTAAGTGAGTTGTCATAGAGGTATTTAATGGCCATTACTAAATTAAAGAGAGGATATGCTATGGGATCCCTTTCTTCGAATAATTTTGGCACCACTAGCCATCTCTCATGTGAATGCATTAAGGCCTAAATAGCATACTTCTCATAATATGCAAGATCCAATTAGTGGTTTTCCCTAATTACTATTGCATTTCAAGGATCACCTAGAAGTCTATACCATTATTCCTAAAATACCATAGGAAAAGGACACTCATATATGATATAGATACTAGAATTAGCCTTTGCATTCTCATAAAATTGAGATGCCTCTTTCCAAACCACTTGATTATAAAAGGATTAGAAGGCCCTAAGTTCCACATTCCTTAAGCAGGGATTTGGATTCTGATTGTAACACCCTCCTCCAAAATTTACCCAATTTAACTGGTCTGTTGGGGTAAACATGTGACGAGATGCCACTATGATCTGATTCAACTCCCCATGTATAATTAAGGAAGTGGAACTGACACAACACAACCACTCTAATCTTCTACACATGTCACAAAACATACAGGAGCCGACCAACCTTTCTAGATGATCAACCCTTGAGGAAACTTAACATTTTACTGACCTAGAGCCTCAGTTGCTCCCATGACATGGGCATGCATGTGACTGGGACCCTCTAGTCACTCCCATAGTAAGGTCATGCAAGCGAATGGGGACTTTTTCAACTAGTTCAGATCCAACGACCCCATATTCGGTGCCACCTTTTCAAGGCCAAGACTCATGCCTCTACCCAAAACTCCATGAAACCTTCAGGAATGAAAATTAACAACGAGACAATGCTACTAATGAAAATAATTGAATAAAGGCTTGATTGGACCCCTACTAGCCATGACAGTCATTTCATCAAACATGTCACAAATATGTATTCTACATGTCATAACAACATATTTGAGCATAGGGATCTCATACTTATCTAACAATTGGTCATAAGCATTAATGCCTTTTCACATTAGCTACATTATCATCTATTAGATCATATATTCATTGTTCATTTATTTACAAATAAAAACATGATGAGATCCATACATCATCACTGTCATAAAACATGCTCATAACCAGGATATAATCAACAGAAATGAAAAGGATATAACAGCCATAAAAACCAATATAAATAAGTATATTTATCCATCAAATACAAGAGGAAAGAAGCTCTTATTAACATATGAAAAATGAAACCACGTTTCGAACTTCCACAAACCACATGACCATAGAATAGGATGAACCAAATCTATCTTTAATCCAATTGCCCCTGTGCCATATTCCAAGAATTAATGTGGGATCTCATGAAACACATCCAAAAAAACCAAACCAGGGCTTCCAAAGGCCAAACCACCTCAACCCTCAACCAGTGATTCCACCTCACAGCCTGACATCACTAACCATCACCAGATTGATCTCCACCCAAGCTGTCTAGGACTCTAAGATGTTTGTTCCAACCAAGGCTCTAGGACTAGTAACTCAACCCACTAAGGGCTCCAGAGTGTTTTCCCAACCAAGGCTTCGGGAACTAATAATTCAACCCACAACCAAAGGAATATCAGAACCAAACAGAAAGCAAAAGGGAAATAACCCACAACACTGTGGCTATCCAGGAAATGGAAAGTCTAAGAAAATCCACCATCAATCCAGGCATTCCTCCATGTCAATGATAGATCATAACCAAGAAATGATATTCATATGCCATGCATGCCAAATCTAGCAAGGAAATCATACATGCAACTCGGTACTTTCAAGAGAAACCCGATGTAGTTGTTGATACCCATGTCCTCTTGCACTTTCCTGCTCTTCCTTTGCCTTCTTGCTCCAAAACTCCAAGTATGCCACACTCCTTTAAGATTACTCCAATAAAACTCTAAGTGTCCAAGAGTATGAGAGAGAGAGAATAGAGAGAGAGATCAAAAACTAAATTGGAAAAAGGTTACAAACTGATCCTCAGGAGCCTTTTTATTAATGAGGCCTCTATTTTTTTCAATTTTTCATTATTTACCTTCATTTTCCTCCTCACATGTAACCTGTGACCTTTCACCTTCCTTTTATCCTAATTTACATTATTTTCATAAATAAAATGGCAATTAATGACTCATGCCTTTCCAAAGCCTTTGTCATTGCCTTTTCCAATTTCCTTAGCCATTAATTAATCACAAGTGATCCCCATCACTATGCTTTTCCCCAATACTTAGCTTGGAATATGTGTCCCATGACCAAGGTCTTATTTTTCCTTTATTAACTTTATTACATCGATTTTTTACCAAGGTTGTTATAGAACCATCCTTCTTGGGGGAACACCATCCTTAGTGTTTAATGACACCTACAACCAACAAAATTGTTGTAAGCAAAAAATATTTTCCATGGATCTTTATAACTTAGTTCGTTGCAGTCATTACAATGATCAACCTATCGAGAAGAAAACCAACATGACACATAAAAACCATAAAAAAATGACACCCATACCACTTCTTGGAGCTTTATGATGCAGCTCATAGCAGTATTTACATCCATATACATATGTACATATACCAAAACATTACATCAAAACATATACAAAAAAAATTCACTCAACTGGCAAATAGAGAAGGATACATAATCTGCATCTGATCATTCATTTCCCATGTAGCTTCATTGAGCCCAAAGTGCTTCCATTGCACTTTAAACTTCTCGATTGTTCAGTTCTAGAGCATGAGGGTCTTTCTCTGTAAAATGCACTAAGGTTCCAACTGGAATTCTCCTTCTAACTCCACCTGCAATATAGACCATTCAATCACATGATCAATATATTTAACATACTTTTTAAGCAACGACACATGGAAAACATCATGGACGTTCACTGTCGGAGGCAGTGCAAGTCGATAGGCTACTAGTCCAATACTTTCAATAGTATTGAAAGGTCCACAAAATCAAGGTGCCAACTTTCCACATGATCCAATCCTCAAGGAGATTTTCTTGGCTTGATATGCAAGTACACTTATTTCTCAACCTGAAACTCCTTAAACAACTTATTCTGATTTGCATAATTTTTTTGTTTGTCCTATCTTGCCTTCATATTCTTCTTGATTACTTACATTTCTTGTTCCATTTCTGCCAACATGTCCAGTCCATCTAATGGGAGTATTACAACTCTACCCATACAACGCCTCAAATGGACTCATCCTCAAATATTCTTGATACCCATTGTTGTAAGTGAACTCAACCAGTGTAATATACTCTTCCCACTTCCATTGTTGATGCATCACATACATACTCACAATGTCCTCCAATATCATGTTGACCATCTATGTATGTCCATCTATCTACGGATGATAAGCTGTGTTGAAGGCCAACTTTGTACACAAACCTACAAATAACTCTTTCCATAGCCTAGAGGTGAACTTCACATCCCTAGATGACATAATCCTAAAATATGTAGACTTCACTAGAATGAAGTGCGCTACCTTTTTCAACCTGTCAACCACAACCATAATAGAATCATGTTTTCCAGATGTCCTCGGCAAACCTGTAATGAAATCAATGGAAATGACCTCCCACTTCCACTCTGGAATCATAATAGGTTGTAATAGACCACTTGGGTGCTTACACTCTACTTTTACCTGTTGATAATCCAAGCATCTAGCCACAAACTCTGCCACTTCTCTCTTCAAATTCGGCCAATAGTAAAACTTCTTCATTGTTGTCAGCGTCTTCTGATATCCTGGGTGACCTGAATATGGCTTAGCATGAAATTCCCTCAAGAAAATCTTATTGATCGCACTGACGTCTAGCACATATATCTTGTCCCTAAATCTGACCAAACCATATGTTGTGAGACAATAGTCCACATCTTGATCACTTGTACCTTGTTGTAACCTATGCATAAGCTCCTTGTACCTATCATCCTACTAACCTACCTGTAAGATCCTATCCTTTAAATCTGTCCCATATGAACTCATAGTTGTTATATGATTCAGTTATGTCCTCCTACTAAGAGCATCTGCAACTTTGTTCTCTTTTCCTTTAATATACTTCATCTCAAAGTCGAACTCAATGATCATGGCCAACCATCTAGCTTGCTTGGAATTCAAATTTGGTTGGTCAAATAGATACCTCAATCCACTGTGATCACTAATCAATATGAATCGCTTGCCAAGAAGATAATTCATCCACATCTTCAAAGCATGGATGATCATTGCCAACTCAAGATCATGTGTTAGATAATTCTGCTTGTGCTCATTCAATTTCCTTGATTCATAGCACACTACCTATCCTTCCTATAATATAACTCCACCAAGTCCTCTCTTGCAAGCATCTATACATATCACAAACTCTTTGTTCGAATCTGCAACCTTTAACACTAGAGCATTTGTCAATAATTGTTTCAACTACTCAAAACTTGTTGCACATTCCTCTATCTATTAAAATTTCTTACCTTTCATTTGCAATTATGTAATAGGATAAGAAATCTATGAGAAGTTCCTAATGAACCTCCTATATTAACCTGCCAACCCCATGAATGATCTTACCTCATCCACATTTCTAGGAGTTGCCCATTCCATGATAACCCTTATCTTCTCTGGATCCATTGTTATGCCTTCTTTGGGAACCACATGTCCCAAGTAGCATACCTTTATCTCAAAGAAATTTCATTTACTAATCTTAGCATACAACTGATGCTCTCTCAGCAATCTCAATATTGTTACTAAATTTTTCGGCATGTTCTTCCTCATTCTTAGAATATACCAATATATCATCAATAAATACAATAACAAACTTGTCCGGATAAGGATGCAATACACTATTCATCAAGCACATAAAAGTAACTGGAGCATTAGTCAAACCAAATGGAACTACAACAAACTCATAATGTTCATAATTGGTCTAGAAAGCAGTCTTGTAAATATCCTCATCATGGAAAATTTTAGGGGCTAATATTTGTAGGTGGGCTAATTTTCCATGATTTTTCCAAAAAAAAGATTCGCCAATTTCCATTTTTTATAAAAATGATTTACCTAAATTTGAAACCATAAAATTATTGTACCTTAAAAATCACCACATTATATAGAAAATATATATATAACCATTATAAATTTGAAAACTTTTAAAAATATATCAATAAACATTTTATAGTTTGCATATTAGGGACTAGTGAGATTCGCCAATGTTTTTAAACTTCGGGATAATTTTCCATCCTTAAAATTTTCCCTGATCCTCATCTTTGATGTGTACCTAATGATACGTTGATCTCATGTCAATCTTTGAGAACCTTTTTGTTCCCTTCAACTAATCGAACAAGTCACCAATCCTCGGCAATGGATACCTATTCTTGATGGTCACCTTGTTCAACTACCTATAATCAATGCATAACCTAAGAGTATCGTCCTTCTTCTTCACAAACAACATTGGTGCACCCCACGACAATAAACTTGGCCTAATGTATCCCTTGTCAAACATTTTTTTTAACTGCAAATTCAGCTCCACTAACTCTGTGTGCTCATCCTGTAAGGTGTCTTTGATGTTGGTGTTTCCCCTGATTCTATTCGGAGTATCCAAGAACCTGCCATCTCTAATCATGTCATCTCTATCTGACATGTGCCCACCATGAGACCTACTGCCATATGCCCCATTATTTTTGTCCTCCTACTCATGGTTGATCCGAAGTGGTCCATGTCTCTGCAATTCTAGCAAACTCTAAAGAATTATTGCATTGACTTCTTCTTGTTTCTCTTATGGCAAATGATTATGTCATTATCTACTTTACAACTTATTATTTATGCCTTCAAACTTCTCAATGTGTCTGCTAAGTCAAAATAATACCCAACACCACACTTCTCATTTGGTCCATAGGGAGACTCTCGGGAACTGTAGTCTACCATCTTTCTAGACATCTTTTTTGTTTTCTTCCTGAAAGGTATTTCATGTCAGCTAAACCAAATCATAAACAAACCAACATATCTCATTGTAGTTCAGGGGAGGATACCTCATCTGCAAGACCAAACAGATTAGCGCAATACATATATAAACATAATCATATCAACATTTTATCATCATTTCAATCATTATCCACTCATCAATGCATGACCATACCAGCTACATACAATGACCTTGTGCATGACAACTACAACCATATCAATGTTTTCATAACAATATATGAGCACAGACATGCATAGCCAATGCATAATCAACATACTCTCATGACTACCACATACAATAAAAACAATGTCAACTTCCACATGTTGACTCCACCACAACTATGAACACCACCATGCATATGCAATAAGTATATAGACCAGAAGCATAGAGAACACATATATGCAACCAACATGAATGCATGACCAACACACTGCCCATCCAATCCAAAGGGTGAACCATGCTCTGATACCACTCTATAACACCCTCCTCCCATACCCAAGTCAACCAGCCCTTTGGGGTAAACATGTGACGATATGCCACTATGATCATATTAAACACTCCATGTATAATTAAGGAAGTGGAACTAACACAACACAACCACTCTGATCTTCTATACATGCCATAGAGCCTACAGGAGCCAAACAACCTTTCCAGGTGATCAACCCTGAGGCAACTTAACATTTTACTAACCTAGGGCGTTAGTCGCTCCCATGACATGGGCATGCATGTGAATGGGACCCTCCAATTTCTCCCACAACAAGGGCATGCAAGTGACTAGAGACTTTTTCAACTAGTTCAGAGATAGCAACCCCATATTTTTTGCCACCTTTTCAGGGACAGGACTCAAGCCGCTACCCAAAACCCCATGAAACCTTCAAGAATGAAAAGTAACAGTAAAACAATGGTACTAATGAAAATACTTGACTAGACCCCTACTAGTTGTTGGGTCGTTAATATGCCATTATTATTATCACTTTTGAACGCTTATTCCACCCATTTCTACCATTCTTCATCACATCATTTATCATAATTTATCATATAATTCTATTTTATAATGATTTATGCTCTTATGTAAAAATATTATTTATTCTCCTTTATTTCTAATAAATTGATGATTATGCATGTTTTTATCAATGATAGTTTTAATAAATTGGTTGGAACATTATTCACCATTTTTAGCCTCCAATACAACTTCCAGATTGAAGATTTGATCATTAAATATTCCAACTCAGAAATTCACTGGAATAAGAAGTGACAATTTTGTGGTTGAGATTTTGAGAAAATGAAGAAGAATCGGGGAAATACAGAACATGGGTTTTGTCCAGAACGGACCCAATTAACTTAACAAAGAACGGTTTGCCCAAATTCGGCTTGCATTGAGAGAAACGCAGGGTTCTTTGAACATGATTTTCTCAGATTTATTGTTGCAGTTGTCCTCCAAATCTTAGCTGCAAAGCCAAATTCGCCTTGCTCTTGTTGAAAGATAGATGGAAATATATTTTCTTGTTGATCAATTGGTTGGAAACAATTCAATTTTGTAATAATGATCATATTGTAATTATCACAGTTGTAACCACTCTCTACTCTCTTGGTATATAAATCAGAGCAGAGATTAGAGGGGGATGGAAAAAGGATGGAAAAATGATGGAGAATTGAGGATTCAGAATTGGAGATTCAAGAATGATGATTGATTATTCATGATAGGATAGAATAGGAGGAAAAGGAAATTGTTGCATTACCATTGTAATTCTCAAGCTTTTGCTATTGTAATGATTTCACATTTTGATGATTAATATATGATTTGGGAGTTGCCATTCATTCGCCTTATATGAAGTAGCCCAGCAGCATCCACCGGCGGCTAAGGGCCCAGCCTCTGGTGGATTGTGTTATTGTTGTATATTATATTTGTAGTTCATGCGTGGTTTTGCTTATCAGCTTTATTCGATAATCTAGTATGTTCTATTAGTTTACATCATAGCTCGGTTACATTTGATCTATCGAGTAATCTCATTCTCTAAGACAGAAATATCATATTGATTTTGCAACACATTGTTGTTTCTTTAAGTGCTGATATAAATGGTTTTTACAAGATATCTTTGTTGTTCAATTACAGAATGTTTGTGTTGTAACACCTATCCATTGGTATTACTAAATTTCCTTGCGATTGTTGAATCTATTGAGGTTGTTGTTCCATTACAAAATACAATCGTTCTTGTTTATAACTAAGATTGATATTTGTGGTACCAAGATCAGATTACTATTAAGGTGTGCCGTGTGTTAAGTTATTGAGTATTTATATTTGACTTTCCAGCATTGTTTCATATTTCATCATTAATCAATGTTGTTTTATTTCCAGGTGCTGTCTGATTTATTCTTAGAGTAAAGATTGCTATTAATTTGGCTTTGCTGTTGTTCATTTCCATTAATTAGAGTTTGTTGTTCAGATTCCTTTAATTACAGTTTGCTGCCCATTTACTTTGTTGTTCATTTCTGTTGATTAATTGCAATAGTTTGCTTTTAAAGAGTTTTCCTAGTTTACTTTCAATGGCAGCTTTAGTTCAATTTCGATTTCCTTTTAATTTCTTTAAAGCAGGATTGTCAACTGTAGAGAACATTGGTTATTACTTCCTCATTCCTAGATTGATTGTCTTGTTCCAATTTGATTTCAATTTCATCAATCTCTAGAGGAATGAATTATTGCTATTGTATCCTCAATTGATGTTTGCTCAGTGAATAGTTGGATTTTAGAGCATTTGAGTTTATGTTGTTGTTAGATTTCTTTTTCAAGCATCCATTTACTTTTAAGCACTATACTACAAAACATTACTCTTGAGTAAATAGCCGCCTCAGACTGAGTACACTCTTGAAATAAAAAGTTGTCCCTGGGTTGACAATTAATGTGAAGGTAATTAGGAGTTAAAAAGACACATTTTTATCGCTCGACATTTTGGTGCCGTTGTCGGGGAGAGTGTAGCCATTTTTAAAATAGTAGTGTGCATCTGGTGAGTGTCTGTCAGGAATGAATTGGGTATTAAAAATGGAAGGTAAGAACCTACGTATGGAGCATGTAAAAGCCCTGCTCCCCCGCCCGCTTTTCAACAGAACTGTTAAAGAACTTAGAGTATAAATAGATGTTTGAATTTTTGTGTGAATGACTAGGGGAAAATAGAAATTTTGAAAAACGAATCACATGATTTCACTCAAGTGGTGATGTAAGCACTACCCATTTCACTAACTAATTGACAGGAACATTTGAAGAAGGAGCCTCGAAGAAACACAAGAAAAACATCTTATATTATGGTAAGAAATGGCTCATGTTTCTACTTTTGAATTTCCTATCAAAGATCTAGGAGGAGTGACACAAATGCACATAATTCCCCCATCTTTACCAAATTTTCATGGTTTAGCAAATAAAGATTCAGATACATTTTTATTTGAGTTCGAAATACTTTGTAGAGGATATGATTATTACACTAATGATCAAAGGTTGAAAGTGTTTCCTCTAACTCTAAAAGGAGCATCTCTCCGATGGTTCATGAGCCTAAGTGGGAATTGCATCCAAACATGGGAGGACATGAAGAACATATTCTTGAAGAAGTATCAAGACTATTGCAAGGCCAATGAAGATATTTTCAATATGATGCAAGGGGAAGACGAAAGCTTGGAGGACTATGTAGATCGATTTCATTATAACCTTCAAAAATCAAAATATAAGCATTTGGAGAAAGAGATCTTGAAAACACTCCTTCTTAAGGGGATCAAAGATGAATTTTTAGAACTCTTAAATCTGATAGGAAAAGGTGATGTTTTTCAATTATCATATGATGATGTTTGTGAATTGTGCATAAGGTATTCAAGAGGAATCTTCAAGGCTGGTAAGAATTCTAGAGATGCATGTTCTTTCTTTTCCAGATCTACTACAAGAATAGGAGACATAAGAGCTGAAATCAATGTTTTATTTGAAAATTTTAAAGTTGATTTTATTAGCTCTCTAAATTCAAAATTTGATGTTTTGCAGGTTCAAAAAAATCAAGAATTTGATGAAGTGTTTTGCCGTCATGACCAAAAGGAGCATACCATAGATAGTTGTTCTTCCTTATCTAGGATGGAAGTATCATATCAAAGAGATGAGGAAATTAAAACAAAGTCAAAACCATGGAAATCATGGCCTATAGGTATGGTTCAAAATACTTCATCTTCATTCTCTTACTTGCATAATCCATTATAGAATACTGATGTGTTAGGGCAGCCATGGCAATCTCAATATAACCACCATCAATCTTGTCTACAAGTTTGGCATGGTTCACTTTATGATTGCATGACTAATCTCCCTCATCTTGTAGCACAAGCACATTCTTCATATTCTTCACCAACTCTTCCACAACATCTTGTTTTCCCATCAAAACCATCCACACAACCCAATCAACTACATCATTAAATGCTCCATTCCATACACAATTTCCTGCTCAACTCATTCCACACCCTCACCATAATAAACCAGTACAACATTCTTACAGTGTTGAACTGGCAAATTTACCCACCCTTCCCACCCATTCTATCTCACATGCGCCATTAGAGAAAATTTACAATGAGATTGAGAATGTTTTAAATTCAAAAATTGTAGAAGTTATGGGAAAAAATGAAGTTTCTTTTAGTATGCATCAACAAGTCATTTTAAAAGCTCAAGAACTTCATGGTATGATGGCTATGGGAAACAAGAAAGTAACGGATATATTGAAGATTGGTTTCACTCCATCATTTGTTTGCAGCATCACTCCATACTTCAACAATTTTTTATAACATCATTTCAAGGGAAATTAGCTTTCCATACCCTAATATTCATTAATATGCATTTTTCACATTTGGGTATGTGCATACATGAAGCCCTATTTTGGAAATGGTTCCATTGGAAGTACTCATATATGTAGTCATATTTCAAATCAAAAAAGGTTAGTCTAGAAAATAAAATAAATAAGGGAATAAATAAATGCATTTTGTTTTTTTTATGTAAAATTAGTTGTTTTTTTGTTGCAACACGTTGTAGAAATCAACATCGTGATAATTTTTTACTTCATTTATGTATGTAGATGAATTATATTGCAAATAAAAATTCTACAAACACTTCATTTTTATCATCAATTTGAAAAATTGCTTGAATATCATTTTTTTTGGCTTGCGGGCTTGATGGAATTTCTGAAAACACAGTCGATACAATCATGTTTTGAGGGGCCAAAAGGGAATATTTTTAAAACCTGTTTCTATCCTAGGCATCCCTTTATTTTTACTTTCCAACCCAATTTGAATCACTCAATTTGGATTTGAAACGAAAAAATTAGAACCAAAACATTGACAAGGTGTCTAGCGGACAGCTCAGGAACAGAGTTGGGACAGTTGGTTTTTGGAGGCCTAAATGAATAAATTTTTAAAACATGTTTTTATGGTAGATTCCCCTATGAATCTAGTTTACAAGGCAATTGGAATCACTTATTTTCAATACCGTATGGGGAAGTTATGATCAAAATACTGATTGTCTATCGTAAATCAGCATTCTTAAAAATATGTCTTTCCGGTTGTTCCTTACAGTATTTGACTTATCAATTCTTCTTGTCTTTAAAACCTGTTTCTATTGGAGATAAATAAATAAATATAATTTCCTTTCCAATTTGAATCATTTGAATCCAACATCAAACGAAGAATCTATGCTTAAAACATTCACTATTGTTTTAAGTAGGGTAATCGAAAATGACTCTGTAATGCAGGTTGTTCTAATTAAAATTGACATATCATATCATTGAATCTTTAAAACATATTTCTACTGGAGATAAAAATTTGAATTAGCTCTCATTTGGCTTTGAAATCACTCAATTTGGACGAAAAACAAAGAAGTTGTGATTAAAACACTACTGGTTAGCATGATTGGCCACTGCTCTCCCGTAGGAACAAATAAATCTTACTTTGTTATTTTCTCCATGGATTTGTTCTACAGAGTAACTAGTTGTTAGTTTTTTGCATAATTATTGGATTAAGGGAGCCCCCGCACTTCTCTTTCTCCATGATTTAATGTTTTATTGCAGGTAGATACTCGTTTTTTTGCAGGTCCTAGGAGAAAAAGAATGTCAATTTATGGATGAGTGATTCTTGAAAGAAATTTTAAATGAAACAAAGGAATATCATCCAACTCATTACCCAACAGATTCATAATAGAAGAAATGAAGAATTGATTTCCATTTGAAGATTCATGTCTTGTCACTGTTGTCAAAACATTTTTCAAATAGGTCATTTTTTTACTTAATATCATAGTTGTTGTAATTTAATTTACTTATTTACATACTGTTTTTAAATAAAATGTTGTTTCTTTTCTAATCTCTCTTATATTTTTTGTTGCAGGTGTTGCTTCATTCAAACTGTAACCCATCCTCAGCATCAATACAGTGAACAACTAATTCACTCTTTGGGTGCTTGCATTTTATGCTTGTGTATTTTGCTGTTCCTTTTCTAAAGGGACAACATTGGTATGCACAATTGTTTTTTTTGCTGTTCCTTTTCCAAAGGGACATCATTTTCGTTTTTTTGTTCCTTTTTCAAAAGAACGGCACCTTTTGTGTCAGCTGTTCCTTTTTTCACTTTCATTTTGTTGTTCCTTTTCCACGGTTCATTTTGTTGTTCCTTTTTCACGTTTTGCTGTTCCTTTTCGAAATGGAACAGCACTTCTGCACTTTCACATTTTGTTGTTCCTTTTCGAAATGGAACAACACTTCTGCACTTTCACGTTTTGTTGTTCCTTTTCGAATGAAACAACACTTCTGCACTTTCATATTTTGTTGTTCCTTTTCGAATGGAACATCACTTCTGCACTTTCACGTTTTGTTGTTCCTTTTCGAATGGAACAGTACTTCTGGACTTTCACGTTTTGTTGTTCCTTTTCGAAATGGAATAACACTTCTGCACTTTCACGTTTTGTTGTTCCTTTTCAAATGGAACAGCGCTTATGCACTTTCACGTTTTGTTGTTCCTTTTCGAAATAGAACAACGCTTCTGCACTTTCACGTTTTGTTGTTCCTTTTCGAAATAGAATAGCGCTTCTGCACTTTCACGTTTTGTTGTTCCTTTTCGAAATGAAACAACACTTTCACATTTTTGTTGTTCTTTTTCAAAGAAACAGCATTTTCACATTTTTTTGTTCCTCCTAAGGAACAATACTTTTTCACATGCATTTTTTCATTGTTCCCTACAGCGAACAACACATTTTCATGTGTATTTTTGCTTTTTGGCATGCATTTTCTTTGTTGTTCCCTATAAAGAACAACATTTTTTTTAGTGTTTTTGTTGTTCCTTCAAAAAAAAAAAAAACAACAACAACAACATTTTGGGAATATTTTCGAGAGCAATCATTCTTCCTCTTGTGGGATTATTCCTAATTCGTCTCAACCACAATTTACTGATTCTCTTTCATGGCATGAAGTACACTACTTTTATGAGGACAAGAATTATGGATTCTTTTGAAACGAGTTAATATCATTCACGTTATGATCTTTAACAGGACAGCTCCTTGATGATAGATTATTTTCAAAAGGACACAATTCTTTATATACTACTTTACTGCATTGTTTTCTGTTGTACATGATATTGATTGATCATCTTAATACCATGTTGGTTCCACCCTTCCTGGTTATAATCTTCTCTGTCTGTAATACATGAGATTATGGGTATATTTTTTTCTATTGACATGTTCAACTTCTTCCACCATCCTTACTCTTAAGGAGTACTGAGCCTCCCTCTTTTTATCATAAAAATGTATAATAACAACAAAATTTTGTTCACAGATGGAGGATAGGGGGTCTCATTACGAGCCAACCTACCATGTTCATAAGGCTGTAACAAAGTGACATTCCCATTATGTCCACCACACCAGGGTTATGATCCATTGGATAGCCAAATTATCCTTGGAACAGGAGGTCTCATCACGAGTCGGCCTAATCACTTTTGCTACATCCCAGTGAATGGTAGTGTGGTTATCTAGTTACCACGCCAGCACACTGATCTCTTATGTAGAACAGCACTGAAACTCTAGTTATAAATTGAGGATCCTGGCTCATATGGGTTAAAAAGCAACCCTGCCGAGGCTATGGACGCCTGCTGGCAGCAGAAGCTCTGCTTATGGTATTGAAGTTATATCTTATCGTCAATTATACTATAAAACCCTTTTCTTATTTTTTTCTTTTTATCTGAGAAGTTATTTCCTTAATTTTCCCTATTTTGAACCTTTATGCATGAGAAATTGTTTTATGATCAATCGCATCATTTTCAGCTAGAATACCGTCAGTAAAGCATCTTTTTGGCATATTGTTGTTATCTTTCTCTTTCGTATAACTTATCATCAATCCAAAGCATCCTATCTTTTATTCATAACTATCTTTACACACTCTGCTCTCATTATAACCATGACTCTCGCTGTCTTATCATTGATATGTGTATTGTGCTTCGTTCACTGTCGTATTGTTCATTTCTTTGTCTTGCTATCAGCACAACACCTCTCATATGCTTTATGGTCATGGAATTCCTTTTCCAATTAGGGAGGGGGAATCTATGCATTATGGGATTGCATGCAATATGATTACTGCACTCTGCCATCACTTGTTGATTTGATAAAATATTAGTATTGGATGTATACAAAAAGTTTTTTTGATTGAAATTTTTGCATGCATCTTATCTCTTGCTATTCAAAACTAACATTGTAGATTCAAAGACATTGTGTGCAAAATAGTGCTTTGTTTACAGGAGAACAACAAGTATGGGGGGAAACTCTATTCACAGCATGACCACACTATTGCAACTAACAGAAGAGGCTCGAGCAACTCGCGAACGTGAACAATTCTTCAGACATGATGTGCTTGCCTGGATTCCACCTTTTGCATCACTTTCAGCACCAACTCTGCTTACACCAGCTTCAACAAATGCCAGTACATATATGTCATTCCACATTTTTCCTTTTGGAGGTAAAACTTGAGGTAAAATAGCATAATTTTCTGATTTATTACGAATTTAGGAGAATTTCATGAAAATCCATTGAGCATTATTTATCATCCTTCCTTTCACATCTTTACCACTTCCCATTTTTCAACGGCATATTATCTTTCAGTTTGGGGGAATATTGTTTTCATTCATTTCTTTCTTATGACCATTCATATTCTTTATCATTCATTGATATTCTTATTCATTCTCAACACCTCCCTTATTCCATGTTGTTTTACACCAGGCATAGAATTCAACAGATGGTAGCAACCACCTCTATTTGTTTTCTGGCATCGCATGAGGGCATGCTAATTCTTCAGAGAGGGGGAGGAATTGCTACGCATGATGAATGTTTTCTATTTTCTTTCTCATTTAAGGCATACAATTTCATTTTTACACAGTGCAGAAATTGATTTCCATAATACTTTTAAAACTATGAACTCAATTTTTGTGATTTCTGGAAAACACAGATGTATCATTAAAATACACAAACCCAAATAATTTCAAGTTATATTGGTTCATAAAATTTCGGAAATTATGCACTATCAACTACAACCATTTTGTTTATATCTCATGATCCATGCATCAAAACGATCTGATTTTTCGATCATAGAGACATTCATATATTACAAATTTACTTGCAACATTTCAACAAAAGTTGGTTTGTAGTTTTGGGGAAAATGGCTAATGAAGGTTGTTGTCACTTATATCATATTTTGTTGCAACTTCATTGTTATGCCTTCATCAAGATTGCTAAAATTGAATATTCATTAATTAAGGAAGAATTCATTTGTTCTATCCATTTCATGAGCTGGGATGAACAAAAAAAATTATTGCTTGGTTAACACATAGCTTTTGTCTTTGGGTTGCAAGAAGCTTTTTTTGCATGAAAACATGCAACATATTGAGTGTGGGGGTATGTTGGGTCATTAATATGCCATTATTATTATCACTTTTGAACGCTTATTCCACCCATTTCTACCATTCTTCATCACATCATTTATCATAATTTATCATATAATTCTATTTTATAATGATTTATGCTCTTATGTAAAAATATTATTTATTCTCCTTTATTTCTAATAAATTGATGATTATGCATGATTTTATCAATGATAGTTTTAATAAATTGATTGAAACATTATTCACCATTTTTAGCCTCCAATACAACTTCCAGATTGAAGATTTGATCATTAAATATTCCAACTCAGAAATTCACTGGAATAAGAAGTGATAATTTTACGGTTGAGATTCTAAGAAAATGAAGAAGAATCTGGGAAATCCGAAACATGGGTTTTGTCTAGAACGGACCCAATTAACTTTGTTCAAAAATGGTTTGCCCAAATTCGGCTTATATTGAGAGAAACGCAGGGTTCCTTGAACACGATTTTCTCAGATTTATTGTTGCGGTCGTCCTCCAAATCTCAGCTGCAAAGCAAAATTCGCCTTGCTCTTGTTGAAAGATAGATGGAAATATATTTTCTTATTGATCAATTAGTTGGAAACAATCCAATTTTGTAATAATTATCATATTGTAATTATCACAGTTGTAACCACTCTCTGCTCTCTTTGTATTTAAATCAGAACAGAGATCAGAGAGGGGGATGGAAAAATGATGGAGAATTGAGGATTCAGAATTGGAGATTCAAGAATGATGATGGATTATTCATGATAGGATAGAATAGGAGGAAAAGGAGATTGTTACATTACCATTGTAATTCTCAAGCTTTTGTTGCTGTAATGATTTCACAGTTTGATGATTAATATATGATTTGGGAGTTGTTATTCATTCGCCTTATATGAAGTAGCCCAGCAGCATCCGCTAGCGGCTAAGGGCCCTGCCTCTAGTGGATTGTGTTGTTGTTGTAAATTATATTTGTAGTTCATGCGTGGTTTTGCTTATCAGCTTTATTCGGTAATCTGATATGTTCTATTAGTTTACATCACAGCTCTGTTACATTTAATTTATCGAGTAATCTCATTCTTTGAGACAGAAATATCATATTGATTTTGCAACGCATTGTTGTTTCTTTAAGTGCTGATATAAATGGTTTTTACAAGACATTGTTCATGTTCAATTACAGAATGTCTGTTTGGTAACACTTATCCATTGGTATCACTGAATTCATCTTAGAGATTATATTTCCTTGCGATTGTTGAATCTATTGACGTTGTTGTTCCATTACAAAATACAATCATTCTTGTTTATAACTGAGATTGATATTTGTGGTACCAAGATTAGATTACTATTAAGGTGTGTCGTGCGTTAAGTTATTGTGTATTTATATTTGACTTTCCAATGTTGTTTCATATTCCATCATTAATCAATGTTGTTTTATTTCCAGGTGTTGTTTGATTTATTCTTAGAGTAAAGATTGCTATTAATTTGGCTTTGTTGTTGTTTATTTCCATTAATTAGATTTTGTTGTTCAGATTCTTTTAATTACAGCTTGCTGCCCATTTAGTTTGTTGTTCATTTCTGTTGATTAATTGCAATAGTTTGCTTTTAAAGAGTTTTCCTAGTTTACTTTCAATGGCAGCTTTAGTTCAATTTTGATTTCCTTTTAATTTCTTTAAAGCAGGATTGTAAACTGTAGAGAACATTGGTTATTGCTTCCTCGTTCCCAGATTGATTGTCTTGTTCCAGTTTGATTTCAATTGCATCAATCTCTAGAGGAATGAATTATTGCTATTGTATCCTCAATTGATGTTTACTCAGTGAATAGTTGGATTTTAGAGCATTTGAGTTTATGTTGTTGTTAGATTTCTTTTTCAAGCATCCATTTACTTTTAAGCACTATACTGCAAAACATTACTCTTGAGTAAATAGCCGCCTCAGAATGAGTACACTCTTGAAATAAAAAGTCGTCCTGGGTTGACAATTAATGTGAAGGTAATTAAGAGTTAAAAATACACCTTTTTATCGCTCGACACTAGCGATGACAGGAATTTCATCAAACATGTCACAAATATGCATTCTACAAGTCAAAACCACATATCTGACCATAGGGGTCTTATACTTATTTGAGAATCGCTAAAAAACATTGATGCCTTATCCAATCAGTTGCATTATCATATATTAGGTCACATATTCATTGTTAATTCATTTACAAATCAAAACATGATGAGAGACATACATTATCATTGTCATACATTATGCTCATAACCAACATGTAACCAACATAAATAACAAGGATATAATAGCCATAAAAACCAGATATAAACAAGTATATTTACCCATCAAATACAAGAGAAAAGAAGCTCTTATTAACATATGAAAAATGCAACCAGGTTTGGGAGTTCCACGAACCACCAGACCATAAACTAGGTTGAACCAAATTTCTCTTTCAGCCAGTCACTCTCATGCCATATTCCAAGCATGAATGTGGGATCTCATGAAACACATCCAACAAAACCAAACCAAGGATTTCAGACTCCAAACCACCTCAACCCTCAACTAGTGATTCCACCTCACAGTCTAACATCACTAACGATCACTAGATTGGTCTCCACCTAAGTTTTCCATGGCTCCAGATCATTTTTTCCAACCAAGTATCCAAGACAAGTAACTCAACCACCAAGGGCTCTAGATCATTTGTCCAACCAAGGCTCCAGGACTAGTAATTCAATCCAAGATGTTACAAGGCTCCAAAGCGTTTGTCCAACAAGGGCTCTAGGAACTAATAACTCAACCCACGGCCAAAGGAATATGAGAACTAACTAGAAAACAAAAGGGAAAGAAACCCACAACGCCATGGCTATCCAGGACACGGAAAGGCTAAGCAATTCCACCGTCAATCCAGGCATTCCTCCATGCCAATGACATATCATAACCAAGAAACCACATGCATATGCCATGCATGCCAAAACTAGCAAGGAAATCATACACACAACTTGGTACCTACAAGAAAATTCGTTGTAGTTGTTGATCCTGATGCCCTCTTGCGCTTTCTTGCTCTTCCTTTTCCTTCTTGCTCCAAAACTCCAAGTATGCCACACTCCTCCAAGAGTGTTCCAAGAAAAGTATAAGTGTACAATAGTATGAGAGAGAGTGAATAGAGAGAGAGCTCCAAAATTGAACTGACAAAAGGTTACAAACTGATCCTCATAAACCTTTTTGTCATTGAGGCCTCTATTTTCTTCAATTTTCCATTATTTTCCTTCATTTTCCTCCTCACATGCAACATGTGACCTTTAAACTTACTTTTCTTCCAATTTCCATTATTTTCATAAACAAAATGTCAATTAATGCCTCACGCCTTTCCAAATCCTTTTCCATTGCCTTTACCAATTTCCATAGCCATTAATTAATCACAAGTTATCTCCATCACTATGTTTTTCAAAATTCAACTTGGAATACATTAGACCATATATCATAACTTTCCAACTATGTTTCCTCAGTAATGGAAGACTCTATAAGATCAATTCCAAGACCTTAAAAAATTAGTTTATAGTTCATCAAAGGAATGGGAAAATTCAAGGGTCACTCAAGGATCACCACCTTGGAATTGTTAAAGAAATTAGAGCCAACTAATGTGTGCAAATATGGTCAATAATTCAAGCTAGGCCATTACAACATTGATATTGCCTAGTTCATTTCTGTTGACATTGCCCCCCAACCCCGTGATGCTTTCCTTCAATTGCTAACTCTCAAATATATAAAATTGTAGAGGGAATATTTTGTTCAACCATTCAAATAGAGCTAATGCATATGCACTCACAACTAAGACTTACCAACTCAAATCAACCAATAATCTTATTATTTATGGAACTAATGTTTAGTAATGATGCTTTTTACCTCTAGTAGTTCTAATTCTGCTCCAAAATTTTCACCATAAATCATGTCTGGAATTGGTACCACCAATGCTACTAAATTATAATTAAAATTGTTACCTTATTATGATAATGAGGTCGGGTCAATACATCAGAATTATGAAGTAATTTGTATGATGGAGTTATCAATACTCATTCACCTTCTTCCACTATGAAATCATATCTTCATTATCATAATTTTCATAATTCCTGAAATGTAGCTATGAAGTTATTTGAAAATTATAGTGTATACATTACAAAAGTAACAAGCCTTAAAACAATAAGCTCTAAAGTGCTTAAGAATGGTCAAACCTTAGTATTAAATCATACTTGGAATATATTTGAAATGTTATTGGAACTTGGATGACACGTAACTAACAAAGCAATGATATTAATGTAGATATACAATTGATTACAAGGTTATTCCAATAGTATCTCATATTGGTTTATTGTTTGCAAACAAGCCTCAAATTCAAAAGACGTTAATCCATATATTGAGTAATAGATCAAGAGAAATGTGAACATACATAGTTTCATATTGTTCCCAATTTGAATATAGATATAAGAGAGTTATCCTTTTGAGAGTATTAGTCACAAGAATTCAATGTCAAGTGATAGACTTAGAATCAAGTGCTATTATTTATTGTACTTGGAAAATTCCAATTCTAAATATGTCTAGAGCTTTAAAACGTCACCATTGATACAAGTTTGAGATCCATGAGATAAAAATTATGATTTGAAAATGACCTTGACTAGGGACTATTGTAAAATCAAAAGATAAGGATTCCTCAAGGTAATCAAGCCTTGGAATGATTTTCTTTAGTAGACTCATGACTACCGATGTTTAAGGATGGAAAACTAATTTTTCATCTCCAATAATACTTCACAACACATATTATCATATCATAATTGAAAACTGCTAGACCATTTTGAATGAGAATATAGACTGTAGCATGTGGGCTATACTAATGGTTATAATTTATATCAATCCCAAAGTTAGTTTGCTCCCATTATAGTTTTAAAGAAAACAAAAAGAATTCAGATATACTAACTTTGGATTTTGTTGATAAATGATTATGGAATACTTTACAAATGAGGCTTGAGAGCCCTCTATTGATGAAATCTTGGAATAATCAATTTTTAATAAATAAAAAAATGGTCTTCAAGTGTGGACTTTAACTTGTAGAGCAAATTTTGATTGATGGATAAGGTCAAAGAACCTTGATGGCTATAGAGCATACATGCTACATGATTGGTTTCTTTATTGATTAATAGAACATAACTTCGGAGTCTCTAATCCCATAATTTTGGATGATGATTAGCATGTGTAACAATATGCTTTCCACTAATATAAACAAAATAAAATGATAGAGGTATGCATGGGATGTCCTTTTACAGGTTATGGGAGAAATATACTTCTCATCAAAGAACGTTCAAACCTCTACATTGTCAAATGCAATGTTTGAAATATGAAAGTATTTTGTCCTTAAGATACCAATGAAGCTACAAGGTCTTGTTATTTTATTATTATTTAAATAAAACAACAACAAAAACAACTTTTTGGCTCAAAGATATAACCTATGGACTGATTTATTTTTCTCAAATCTACGAAGAGATCACAAGTCGATTGATCGTTACTTCCATTTTTTCATGTTTAGGTGGAAGTGAATGCCTTTTGCTATTCCTTTCTTTGATCTTGAAAATGTCAATGGAAACAAATCTTCTTCAATACACAGTTATTCATATGGAAGGAATAAACTATAATAAACAAAGAAAAAAAATACAATATCCTCTAATCAATGAGTCTAATGATTAAATAATGTTGAAAATGTATTGATAATGCTCAACTATAGGGAATTTCTGAAAGTAATGATTGCAGGAAGGAGATGAATAATCATTTTCCTTTGGTCATTCAAAGTTGTATGTCCATCTTACTGCAAAATAAATATTAAATTTATGATTTATCTAAGGAAAAAAATATAATTTTATTCAACCTAAAAACAAGGACAAAATTACATTATATGCATGCCCAAAGGCATTCAAACATGTCAACGAAAATGCCTACAAAGAAGAGAAACAAACACAAAAGTCCACTAGGGCCCAAAAACCCCTAAAAAAAACAAATATGCACATAAGGGCTAAGTGATAAAGAAACACTTAGCTACCACTTTCTACATTTCTTTTTTCAACTTTTCACCAAACTCCTTGGGAGCGATTGGCATTTACAATTTCCATATTATTTTCATTCATCTTCAAAAGGGCTTCTTTTTTTGAGGCTAAACTCTCGTAAACTTGTGATCTTTTTACGCCTCCTGCTCCAACTAAACGGGTGATTCCTCTCTTTGCTTCACTATTATCTCTACTTTTTCTGGGATCATTTGGCTTTGAACCAATGTTCCTACATGTTCCTCCCCACCATTTATTAGTGTGCCTTGACGATTATGAATCTCCTCATTTCTTTTATTCTCCATTGGTTTATCATCCTCTTCTTCTGTGAGGTACAAATCTGGAACCTTCCATCCCTTTGGCTTTTGATATTGTTTCTTTCTCCGTTTTGGATATTTCTTTGCCTATGGAAAAGTATTTAGTAAATTCTTGTGTTGTACTCCTGCATGCTTTGGCCATCTTTCTAAATTTTGTGGGGTACTCCTACACGCTTTGACCCAAATTTTTCCTGAAGTAATTTCACCGGATCCACTAGTCCTCCACGTACCCAATAAGATAAAATTGTGACTTAATGAGGGTTTTTAAATGCTCCCACTTAGTCATTGAATATTCTCCCTCCAACCTTAGGGTTTCCGTGTGACTCTCTCACCAAGTCAATATGTGGCCCTCTAATTCCAGCTACACGAATGAGATCTTTTGCCCTTCCTTGATCTGATGGATACTGAAATAAACTTCCAGTTGTTGCAACCAATGGTTCAGCTTGAAAGCGTCAATCTCGTGATGGTACAACTTCATATCGAATTTTGTTTCCATTTTAAACAGGGATTGATTCACAACATTCGAACCAGGTTGATTTTTTTGGGATTCTTTCTTTGACTGGTTCTTCGTTTCTCCCCGATCTTTTGATCCCTATTCTAATTTATCCTTTGCATTCAAACCCCCATACTTCTGAATATCCGTGGCTTGTTATTCAAGGCCTCCATGAGGAGGTTTACATTGCAGTTGATATATGTGACTTGTTGTTCCATTCATGTAAACCTCAGTTTTGCAGGATCACGAGGTTCGTTTCCAGCTTCGTCGGTCATTTATAGGGTTTTACGATTTTTGGCCCCATTGATCTATATCCCTACAATATCCATAAAATAAAATAAAAAACTTTCTCTGATACTAAATTATTTGTAAACTATTGTGGATATTCCATTGGAAAGTTCGTCACAACATATCTCACAATATTATATTAAAAGTCTGAAATTCTACATTATTACAATTTTATTTAATTTCTAGATCTGTAGATTTTATTGTAATTAGTGCATGCATGTGAATGGGAATTATGCAGAAAATTATAGAATGACACAATAAGATCACACACACACACATAAGACACAAAATATGCTTTGGGAAACCCTTTCAGGAGAAAACCCAGCTGGAAGGTGAGGTCGCTTCACTCTCTTTCTCTGTCTGGAAATATAGATGCAGGTACAAAGAAGTGATGTTTGTGGCTCATGGGATGCTACAGTGCATAGATCCTATCTATGTGCTCTACCTACTATCTCTCCTTGCTATCTTTTCTTAGTTATGGAACAAAATTCTCTCGAAATAATGGAATCCTCTTCCTCCTAGTGGCCCAGTTATAACACGGCTCGATAGCGTACTAGTGGTTAAGGTTGACTACATCAACTCTTAACTAGAGTTACAAAATAGAATCCTCTAGAGTCTTTTACATCAAAAACACATGGATAGCCATTTTCCATGAATGATGGGGGCTGATGCAGCATCCTCCCAAACTATAGTGTGAAAACTGAAAGGTCAACTTCTGAGTGGCATAACTTTTGCATACGGACTTCGATTGACATTCTTCTTGCATCGTTCGAAAGATCTTTGTGTTTAGAATAGCATGATTAGGTGTGGAACTATGGCGACAATTTTTTACCCACAAAAAACATCATTTGACGCCTCAAAATGCTCCTGGAAGGTTTTAGACCCCGTTTCACCAAATTGGGTCCTGCTGATAAAAACAGTCGTGTGAGTTGATTCCTCCACTTTTTCCACTCCAAATTCATTGAGATAGATTACAAACAATATACTGATCCAATATGGATCACACCTCCCCACTTTTGGAGGTTTTTTGCTGACTACTTTTGTGTGCTTATCTGTTTGTGGATGGAATGTTGTAGATCTCTTCTACTTCGTGTCCATCTTCTCCCACAATGTAGTCCCAAAAGCACTAAGAAATCTTGTATCCTTGTTTGAAATCTTGTTCCTTGGTATCCCAAGGTGTACCCAGACCTTTCCAAAGAACAAGTTTGTTGCTTCTTTCTTGTTGATGGTCTTTTTATAGGGCATCAAAGTGCACATCTTGTTGAACCTGTCAACTACCACGAATAGGTAATCATGTCCCTTCTTGGTTTTCGATAAACCTCCCACAAATTCCATGGAAATTCTTTCCCAAGGATGAGTAGGTACAATTAAGGGATGATATAAACCCTATTTCATGTTGCTATGTTTGTTGGTACAACAAATCATCCATCCTCTTATGAACCTAGCTACCTGTTGTTGCATCTTGGGCCAATACACTTACCTCTGCAAGTTAGCCATAATCTTCCCTACACCAAACTACCCTACAACCTTAGAGATGTGAGACTCTCTAATCAGCTGCAATTGCTCACCTTTAGGAACATATAACTTGTCCAGCTTATAGAGTAACCCATCCTGGAGATGGTAGATAATGGTTTCATCTCCATCGTGCACATGAATCTGACTCTGCAACTATTGATGCACCTCCTTGAATTCCTCGTCCTCTTAATATGCCTCTTTGTATGCATCATGTTTGAATGGCTCCATGTTCATAAGAGTGCCAAAAGTTGTAATCTTTGATGTGGGTGGCCTTGAAAGCATGTTGGCTAATTTGTTTGTGCTTCACTTCTTATACATGATCACCAAATGAAATTGTTGTAAAAACCCCATCCACTTGTAATGTCTGGTCTGTTGTAGGTTACTCTAGGCCTGCAACTACTGCAATGATTGGTGATCTATGTGGATTAGTGTCTCCTTTCCCAACAGATAGTTCTTCCACTTCTTCACAGCTTTCACCATGGCATAGAGCTCCTTGTCATAGGTCAGGTAGTTTAGAATTGGCCCGTGAAATACTTCAGAATGGTAGAATATGAGCCTTCCTCCCTACATTAAGAAAACTCCCATAACATACCCACTTACCTTTGTATCCACTTGAAAGGGTCGCTGCAAGTTTGGTAACACCAAAATTGATGCTTGATTGACCTTCTTCTTTAGCTCCTCAAAATCCTTTTGCTAAAATTTTCCCCACTAGAAACTCTTTTCAACTTATTATTATGGCATGGAATGGTGTTGGTCTTGCTGAAAACAGGTCTATGAATTTCCTCAGGTATTTTGTTACCCCAATGAAACTCCTGACCTCATAAACATTAGTAGGAACTAGCCATTTCATGATGGCCTCCATCTTGGAAGGATTTATCTTCAACTCTAGTCCGTCGATCACATAACCTAGATACACCAAATATTGTTGTGCAAACTCTCACTTCTTAATATTTTCTAGCAGTTGGTGCTTCTTCATTGTTTCCATCACCTATGTTAAATGTGAAATATGCTCCTCCCAAGTAGCACTATATACTAGTATATCATCCAAATAGACAATAACAAATGAATTAATAAAAGAGTGCAGTACATCATTCGTTAATCTCATAAATGTAGTTGGTGCATTACATAGGTCAAATGGCATAACTAACCACTCATACAAACCTTGTCTGGTTTTGAAGGATGTCTTCCATGTATCATCATCTTTAACTCGAACATAGTGATATGTAAACTTCAAGTCTAGCTTGGTGAAGTATTTTTCTTGCTCCAACTGATCCAACAAATCATCTATCCTAGGAAGAGGGTATCTTTTCTTAAGTGTGATTTTGTTCAATGCCCTCTAATCTATACACATCTACCAATTCCCATCCTTGTTTGGCACAATGATGATGGATGACCCACATGGTGATGTACTTGATCGAATGACACCTTGTTCTAGCAGCTGCTACAATTGTTTCTTCACCTCACCTACTTCTATAGCAAACTGCATGTACAACCCAATATTCGACAATGGGGAGTCTGGAAATAGCTAGATCTCGTGCTCCACTTCTCTCTTAAGTGTAAACCCTTTAGGCTCTTGTAACACATCACTGTATGTCTGTAACAACTCCTCCAATTGTTGTTTATGTTTCGTAGTACACCCCTCAAAGGATGCCTTTCCTCTTATTGACTCCTCTACAGACTGATGTTCTCTTAAAAATAATAAAACATACTTCTTGCTGGAACTAATCAATTTCTTCGCTTGGTTGACACTTACCAGTGAAATTTTTTACTTTCTTTTGTGCGTGTTGATGATGAACAATTTTCTATCCTTGACCAGTCGGTATTGGTTGGCTCTCCTCATGAATATTGCGTCATGCATGTACATGTATGGACTCCTAAAAACAACTCCACATACATCAAGGGGAACCACATATATATCTACTTCATCAATTAAATCATCACTGGTAGAAAATATAATTCCTCATTGTTTTGTTACCTTCAGCTCTACATCCTTATTTACCAATCCCAATGAATATGGGTTTGGATGATCACAAACTTCTAGCCCCAACTTCTTGACTAGCTCTACTGCAATGAGATTCACCTACGATATTGAGTCAAATAGAGCATCAATATTTTTCTTCATGAACTGTATCTTTATATGGAAGAGTTTGGTTATATATTTCTCTTCCTGTTGTTGAAGGCTACTCAGATTCACCTCCTTTTGTATTGACGTATAGACGATCTCTCATCCACATCTGAGTTTCTTTCAACTTGGTTTCTCAAATCAATACTGGCCATGAGATTCTTCTTCTTGTTATATTTCTTCTTGTTCTTCGAGTTTAGCTCTGGATGCAACTTCCAGCATTTTTCCTCTATATGGCCATCGATGTTGCAATGTTTGTGTTGGTTGCAAGGATCTTTGCACTCGTGTGTTGTGCTTGTTGTCTTTTTATATGTTCCACCTTTTTTCTTCTTCTTTCCCTCCTTAGAAGCATCATGCTACTCCTTCTACTTTAATCCACTTGATTGCGCTCTCTTTAGGCCTAGCGCTTGTACACAAACCTTGTTCATATATTTTGGCTTGAACAACATCACTTGCTAATGCAGATGGCGATGCAGACTCCCTAGATACTTCAAGCGTACAGTTGGGTTCTTTGGAGATATATCTAGCATTATATCCATCTTTCTGAACTCTGTGGTGTACTCCTGCATGCTTTGGCCCAACTTATGCCTAAAGTAATGCCACCAAATCCACTAGTCCTCCACGTAACCAATAGGATAAAAATATGACTTAATGAGGGTTTTGAAATCCTCCCACTTTGTCATTAGAGGTTCTCCCTCCAACCTCAGGGTTTTCATGTGGCTCTCCCACCAAGTCAGTGCATGGCCCTCTGATTTTGGTCATGCGAACGAGATCTTCTACCCTTCCTCGATCTGATGGACGCTGAAATAAACTTCTAGTTGTTACAACCAATGGTTCAACTTCAAAGTGTCGATCTTGTCGTGGTACATCTTGATATCAAATTTTGCTTCCATTTTAAATAGGGACTGATTCACAACACTCGAACCAGGTTGATCTTTTTTGGGTTCTTTCTTCGACTAGCTCTTCGTTTCTCCCCGAACTTTTGATCCCCATTGTGATTTGTCCTCTACTTTCGAATCCTCATCCTCTCCTAATATCCCCAACTTGTTATTCAAGGCCTCCATGAGGAGGTTTAAATTTCAGTTGATATCTCTAACTTGTTTTTTGATCCATGGAGTCCTCACCTCCACATGATCATGAGGTTCATTTACAGATTCGTCAGCCATGATTAGGGTTTTATGATTTTCGGCCCCACTAATCTAGATCCCTGAAATCTCCACAAAATACCCAAAGAAACCTGCTCTAATACCAAATGATCCGTAAACTATTGTGGATATGCCACTGGAAAATTCATCACAACATATGTGACAATATTATATCATAAATCTAAAATTCTGCATTGTTACAATTTTATTTAATTTCTAGATTTGTAGATTTTATCGTAATTAGTGCATGCATGCGAATGGAAATTACGTAGAAAAGTAGAGAGTGGCATAATAAGCACACACACACACACATAAGACATAAAATATGCTTTGGGAAACCCTTTTGGGGACAACCCAACTGGAAGGTGAGGTCGCTTCGCTCTCTTACTATGTTTGGAAATATGGCTTTAGGTACAAAGAAGTAATGCTTGTGGTCTGTGGGTTGCTATAGTGCACAGATCTTCTCTGTGTGCTCTACCTTATATCTCTCTTGGTTATCTTTTCTCATCTATGGAACAAAATGCTCTTGAAAGAGTGGAATCCTATTCCTCCTAGTGGCCCGGTTATAACACAACCCAATAGCCTACTAATGGTTAAGTTTGACTACATCAACTCTTAACTAGAATTACAAAATAGACTCTTCTAGAGTATTTTACATCATAAACATGTGGCTAGCCCCTTCTTCATGAATAATGGGGGCTGACACGACATCCTCCCAAACTATAGGTGTGAAAACAGGAAGGTCAACTTCTGTGAGGCATAACTTTTGCATACAGACTTTGATTGATGCACTTCTTGCACTGTTGGAAAGATATTTGTGTGTAGAATAACATGAAATGATGTGACATTAAAGCAGAAAATTTTTACCCCGAAAAACATCATTTGATGCCTCAAAATTATCCCGGAAGGTTTCAAACCTCATTTTGCCAAACTAGGTCCCGCCAGTAAAAACAGTCCCATGAGTTGATTCCTCCACTTTTTCCACTCCAAATGCATCAAGATGGATGACAAACAATATAATTATCCAATCCATATCACATGAAAGTTGTATTTTCAAACTCTAATAGTTGGGTTTAATGGAAATTGTTATGAGTCAAAAGGATGCACTCGGGTAAGCCTTTATTGAGGTGTACCTCTACACATATTTTGGCATAGGTGAAAATTCCTTTTGTGGGTATTTCCATATTCATCTTTACGAACTTTCCTAGTGTGTTTCCAATTCCCTCTAACACTTGGTGGTGTCAAAAAGGGAGAGGAAGGTTATGCAATCTCACCTAAACCTGCATTTTGGAGACCACCATTGTGTTGGCATCGAAGCTTGGATACCATGGAGTTATAAAAATACTTTCTCTACCCCAAACCATGGCCTCTCATTTAAAGCAAAATCCAAGTCCTTCTAGTTATCAAATTGTACAATAAAAAATCCCTTAGAGCACAAATGAATATTACAATTAGGAGTCCAAATGGAGCATGCCCACTAAAGTAGATCCTTTGATTTGGGTCAAAACCCATTGAATCTGTAGACTATAGCTTGTGAATAGACGGCATAGAGATTTAGATTTTATGATATTGTTAGGATATCCATGTGCCTAAATTTCAATTGGGAGGGTGCAAACTTGGAGAAAGCTTGGAGTGCATGGCACTCCAACATAACCACTTGTTTGTGCAAAGCTCTTCCATTGTTCATGTTTTGTGGGGTTTGGATGGCTCGAAACATAGACATATTCAAAGACAAACAATATGCTCCAAGGCAAGTGGTGATTGAATCACTAGCAATTTTAGCATACTTCCCTCGGGACAAGGGGGAAACCCCACCTAGAATAATTGTAGAAGAAAATCATGATCACTTAAGACCATGGGACTTCTTTTATGGGGCTTCTAGATACAATGGATAGAGGAGTGACAAAGCCATTTTTCTCTATCTGTTTGATTCACAAAGGAAGGCCCAATCACATAATTTAAAATCCTTTTTCTTCATGAACTTATCATGCCACTCGGCATTATGTTTTTCAATTAGAGAGGTTTTTTATAATATAGATTGAAAAATTCATCAAGTTCATTAATATGAATTGATTAGTGACATTATGTTTTGAAAAAGTCCAACCCTATTTGTAATGTAGTCCTAAAGTTTTGATTTTGAATTCAATTGGGAGGACTACATGATTGCCATACACAATTTCATATGGAGTAAAGACAATAGTGCTACTCCAAGTGGTCTAATAATCCCATAGTGCTTGAGGAAGAATGTTAGCCCAATCCTTATGATGTTGTTGTATAGTCTTGGCTAGGATGGATTTTAGTACTTTTTTTGTAAATTCCACATGTCCATTTTCTTTGGGATGATACTATGTAGACATTTTGTGTTTGAACTTAAATTGAAAAATGACGTATCAGATGATTTGGGATGCAAACTAGACTCCTTGGTCAGTGACAATGTCATGAGAGACCCCAAAATGAACAAAAAATTCTTCATCAAGGAAATCAACTATTGTTGATTTTGTGGCCTTAGGTGGGTTTTATATTCAACCTAGTTGGTCACATAATAGGTGCACATCATGATGTAAATTTTCTACATGTAAGGAGGGTTGATTAGCCCCACAAAATCAAGGTCCTATCTCTCAAATTTTACTATTGGGACCTGAGATTGTAGTGGCATTTCATTAGACTAGAAAGAATAACCCATTCCATGACAACTATCGCAACTTCCGACATACTTCTTGGAATACCTATAAATGGGAAGCCAATAGTACCCCAAATGGATCACTTTATTTGTAGTTCTTTTGTTGGTGAAATGTCCTGAACAAGGCTTGTCATGGCAAGATTTGATAATGTCATATATCTCATCCTCTTTGACACACCATCAGATAACAAGATCTTGCCCCATGTGAAAGAGATTACCTTTGATCCATGAGTACATTAAACTCTATCTTACAACCTTTTGACAACAAATGTTTTGCATCCTTTCTTGCAACTAAATAATTAGTGTTGTTTTCAAAGCAAGGTGTGGTAATACAAAATTCAAATAAATGTTCGTCAGGGAAAGTATCTTTCATAGGAATGGCATCACCCTTATTAGTAAGTCAAGAAAGGAAGTCAGCAACGACATTCCCTTTTCCTAGTTTATCAAGAATTGTGATATTAAATTCTTATAATAACAATATCCATTTAGTTACTTGACCATTAGTAATGGGTTTATCCATGAGATAAGGAATACAAAAATGGTATCTATGGATAAATATCGGGTAGAGCTAGTAATATAATGATGAAATATATTTATTGCATTAATAACAACATGCAATTTTTCTAGGTAACACTATAGTTTTGCTTTGTTGGAGTAAGATTCTTATTGATGTAATATATGTTGTAGGGTTTCTATTCTTCCTTCTATCCTAGTGCAACTTTAGTATAGTATCTAAATAATCTATGGAAAAATGAAAGGGTGCACACTAGTTGGAACCTCGTAATATCAATACACTTGAAGATTTTCCTTTAAAGCCTCCAAATATTTCTAACATTGAGTTCCTAAGATAATTCTATAGCCTTAGAGAGTAGATGAAACTATGGGGATGCTACCTTAGTAAAATTTTCAATGAACCTATGATAACAACCTACATGGCTTAAAAAACTACAAATTTCTTGTTGTGTCAATGGAATTGGAAGCTTAATTATTACTTCAATCTTAGTAGGGTCTATTATGATACCTATGGGTGATATATGATGACCTAATACAATCCCCTCGATGAGAAGTATTTGTCACTTTTCATTACTAAGGTAGAGATTAGTCTCTTGGCATCTCACTAGAACTTTTTCAAGGTTCCTCAAAGCTTCTTCAAAAGTATCCCTACACACATTGAAGTAATTCATATATATCTCAAGAAAAGCATGGATCAGATCTAAAATATTCCATTAACAACCGTTTTGAAAGTGGCACACACATTACACAATCGAAAGGGCAATACTTAGTAAGCATAAGTTCCCCATGGGTAGGTGAAATTAGTATTTTCCTAGCCTTCAAGGGTAATTTGAATATGATTATAGCCATTGAATCCATCAAGAAAAGAGAAATACTTCTTACAAGCTAAGCTATCCAAGGTATGGTCAATGAATGGTAGAGGAAAGTAATATTTGAGAGTAGCCTTGCTATGTTCTTTTAGTCAACACATATGCACCATTGCTTGTTATTCTTGGGCACTATTACCAATAGTGAAACACACTTATCGTCAAAGATAGGGGAAATGAAATTGACATCAAGCATTTTTTGCAATTTGTCTTTCACTACGTCTCTCAAAGATGGATTCATTTTGTGTTGAGGTTGCTTGATAGGTGTTTTTGGTACAACACCCACATAATTTTTCAAACTTATTATGGGGACCCTCCATGTAATTTTTTGTCAAATCACTTCTTTGATTCTTTAATTTTGTTAATTTTAAGGGAGTTTTATTTTTCTCGATTTTTTTTATTGCTTCATTGCGTGTGTTTCATCGCCAAATTTCCAAATTTTCGAATTTCACTCCATTTGGACTTATAGTTTGAAAATTAGACTTAGTCAAAATTTGGTTGAATCTCACTACCTAAACTTAAAATTTGTATTTTATTACATATTTACAAATGGTAAAAAAAATAATTTAATTTAATTTGTGAATTAACTATAATTACCTTGTAAATATAATTAATAAATTAATTTTATTAATTATTAATTTAGTTAATTAATTATATTAGATTTATATTTTTAATATAATTTATAATTAAAAAATATTTAAAAAATAATTTTAAAAAATATTATTATCATTATAACATACATATATATCTATTGAAAAGAGCCATGTTTTATGAACTTAGATGATGTCATCTTAGGACCCAGCTTCTCAACTCCTCGTAAAGAATTGTAATTTGCCTTTTTTTTAACGTGCCCACTCATGAAAGAGTTGTGTAGGAGGAGGGCCCACACTCCACTCATAGTCCCCCATCTACTCCTCTCCTGCTCATTAACTTTTCTTCACATATAACCCGCGTATTACATGGAACTATGAAATATATACCTAAACCGTTCCCTTTGTTTTGACTTTTTATAAATTATTTTTATATTTTTATTTACTTTATTTTTTTTTTTTTTAAAATTATTTTTAAATAATATTTTAATAGGTTTATTCATTAAAATTAACAAAAATTAAATTTTAACAAAATTTCAATAAATTGCCAAGAATTTTTTAACCAAGACTGCATTTTCGAGTACCTTGCTTATTTTGGAACTCAAACTTTGGAAGAGCATATTTTAAGATTTACTCACCCAAATGAGGCCTAAGATGGCTTAAGATGGCTCGTTTGAAAGCTAAAATCATGGAAAATATTTTGGGAATGGTTGTATAACCAAATATAAATATATATTATGTCAAAAAAAAATAGTAGAAGTAAAGGCTATGAATTTGTAACAAGAAATTAATTATTTGTGCTTTGTTTTTTGAATTCCATTCGCTCAAAGTTTATGTTGTTGCAAATCCATTGGAGATTGTACTCTTGTACCAAATAAATCCTTACAAGGAGCAATTGGAAGCATGGATCTCTTTTCATTTAATTTATTTTATTTAATTTTAGATTATGAATTTGATTTCACAATTTTATATTTTCAATTTTGATGTGCAAATTTAATTGGTTTTTAATAATATTTTTGAGGGATTTTACAGAGCTGATGTATGAAGATAAAGCCCAAGGGATTTGAAGCAATAGAATGGGAGCATCAAAGAAGGAAAATGAATTTTAACAACCCCAAAAATTAGAGAACAAATCTCACTTTCAACATCTCTCCTTTTGGCATATTTTTTGTAAATTATAAATATGATGAGAAAGGGATTCCTCTTGGTTGCAAATAAGAGACTATTAGCACTTTTGTAAAGGGATTTTTTATGTATATTGAGAGAAATACTCATATATGAGCTTTGGGGTTTTCCTTCCAAAATCTAATATATGTTGGAGAAGAAGATCTAGCACTTTTGCAACCCTTTTGTTTGCTAACAGAGTTGAAAGTTGAAGGATCTATTGTAAAAGCAAAGCACAAGATCCAATCATTTTATTTCAAATACTATTATTTGCAAATATAATTTATTCTTTTAATGGAAAATTTGAGCCAATTATTCTTTGTTTTTCACTTTTGTTTAATATGAGAATGGTTGTTTGTTGGATCAGCTATTTGATCTAATGATTACATAGATCTATTATTTATTTAATTTTCTTGATCCGTTATTGCATTAAAAAAAATATGAGTAACTATTTACTAAGAAAATTTTCATCTTAATCGATTTAATTGTCATTGAAATTGAATGAATTATTTCCTAGTTTTGATGGCTCATCATTCATTGTTTAAAATTGCCAAACAAAGCATGTTTTGTAATAACAATATCAGTTGTTGGAACTTCTTCAGTAGCTTGATATTGATCATTTATAACATGTTAAATCCCCATTATTGTTGAATCCTTGCACTTGGTATTTGGGAGCTATCTCTTATGTATCTCATTAGAGTGGTTTTCCTTTGTTTCTCTGCATTAGTGAATAAGCATGCATTTAGATTTAGATTTAGAATTAATTCCCATATTTTATAAGTCTCCTTACGCAGAAGCAAACTCTAGCTGGCTTGGTTGAGCCGTTATTCAGCTTAAGGATCGCTCTCTTGCAAGCATGTGCTAAGAGGGTAGTTATGATTCACTCTTTTTTTGGTAAGTAATTAGAAACATCACAAGTCAGCAAGGAGAGTGAGGGTAACTGGGCCCATTTGAACCAATCAGAATCACCATACCAAACAGATAAAGGTCTAATTGAGGTCTTGATTGGGTGATATCTTCATTGTTGATTTTGGTCATTTTCGGCCATCAATAATAGGTTGAACACCCTCCCTAATGTATATATGATGGGTACATAAACAAGGTTGAATTCCTTTCATATGAGTATAATCCCAAGAAAATGCATTAATGTGCTTTTGCAGTACTTGAATGAATCGATCCTCATGAGATATTTCTAGTTTACAGCTGATGTTTAAAGTTTTTCATGGATGGATTTCAACTAGTATACCTTGGTCTTTTAGAATGGTAACTGTTAGAGTCAGTCTTGTCAGTCCTCTGTCGGAGATCAAAACTCTTTCTGCATTTCATTTTTAGGAGTCCCGCTCCATTCACTCAGCTGCATTCTGCTAGGGGCATGCCATAATATGACGGAAAAGGTCATGCTAGTCATTTCCCCTCACGTCTGGCACCTGCTGGCTTAGGTCTTTTGTCAATGTTCACTAAAGTCCATGACAGTTAATGTTCGATCTTTTAATGAACGAGAGTCATTTTCAGTCATTAGGTCTAGGGATTAGTCAATCTGGTCTTCAACCATGTCCAATAAAGCCATGCAGGCCTGAGGAAGGCCCTTACAAAGTTGTGATTCAAAGATTTTCATCGTCATATTGACAGATTATGACTCTTCTTCAAAACTCTGCTTTGAAGAAAAGTAAAAAAATGTGTCATTTGGGATAAATTAAAAAAAAAAAAAAAAAAAATTATGGTTGATCTCTTCAGGCGTAGTCATGGTTTCCTTGGCCAAATGCCATGTCAATGACCCCTGCAAAAGTGCCAAAAAAAAATTCATCATTTTAGCTAAAAAATCAAAGGGAAAAGTGAAATACAGAGTTGTATTAAATCAGTGAAAAGTGCCAAAACAAGACATTAGCAAAGTGGGTTTTGAAGAAACAAAAATTAAAGCCATGACTCCAAATGCCTTTATATAGAAGTTTCCACAAGTAACAAAGTCATTGTGCACACCAAGGTTATAGAGAGACATTGCCAAGTGTTTGTGAGAAGCTAGTGCATGTTTGGAGTGAGTTTGGAGGCGTTTTCCAGAGCGTGGCGCACACACAGAGGGGCGCAGTGCACATAGAGAGTGTGGCGCACAGATCGCGACCCCACAGTGGTGGAAATACACGAGCACGACGCATTGGGTTCGTTGCACGTGCTCACACCCACAAAGGCCCAAATTTGTGCCAAATTTGCATCAAATCACTTTGAAACCCTTCCAATTGACAGGTAGGGTCTACCTCTTTCTTGCTCGTCAAATTTTATGAATGTGATGATGGTTTATGGCCGTTTATAATTGCAATAAAAAATGCCTAAACCCTACCACTTGAAAACATCAAAACCATTGTTGTTAGGGTTGCAAACTTATTGTGTTGATGCCAAGTCTCCTCTTTCACCTCTCATTTTTCCCCTTCATTCCATTGTTCCCTTCTCTCCTATCCCATTTTTCCCTATTTTCCCTACCCTAAAACAATACTAAACCCCTAGTCCCTATCCCTTCCACTCATTTGTCAACATAACACCCCAAAACCCTACCTTATAAAAATCCCCAAACCCTCCTACATGTCCCTAAACAAAATTTCTCCCCATAACCCCTAATCCCATCATATTATTCCCCTTCCTAACACTCCCTTTTGCATTGTTCCCCTTGGTGGTAGAGATCATATTAACACACAGTTTCATACCATCATCAAAGGACAGTCCAAGCACATTCCATATACAGCAGTCATGGCATCTAAGCATTCATTGGAGTATGAGATGGAAACCCAAAGTGATTCATCCTCGGAAGAACAGGCTCCCCGGAGACATCACAAAAGTGGCAAACATGTTAGGGATGAGCCAACCACCCTCACAGAATTGTAAGCATGCCCTCTTGCTATGTCATGTTTCCAGCATCTATCATGTTTTGAGTTTTTTTCAAAGGGTGGCTAATGTTCGAGTTCATCATGAGTTGGCCCGTCTTTTTGTGCTTCACCTACATGGAGGTCACTCTATCTTGGCCGGTGTCACCTTCATGTTGACACCCGAAAATGTCTCATTAGCAACTGGCATACCGAATGTTGGAGAACCATGGCACAAGAAACAGAAGGTTGATCAGCAGCACTATGAGCCTTACATTAAGTCCAGTTTCTTGAGGCAGCTCCAAAGAGTCTTTCCATTCAGATATTTGAAGGATGAATATGCTCCACTCATGAAGTTGATCATGAAATATTTCAGCTGTGAGGGGAGGTTCTCTCGTTTATATGCCTATCACATCAGGTTGCTCATGCACTTTACCAGGGTACGGATGATGAACATCCCATACTTCATTTGCAGGAACATAGAGAGGATGAACACCTTCATGCAGCACAAGACCCCTCAGCAGCAACTTAACAGTGTTTATCATTTTGCTCTAACTAAGATTTTGGTGGATCATCAGCTGGGATTACAGGGCATTACTTGGGATGACTTCATCTCCCGTGACCTCTTCAGCACTTCACAGGTATTATCAGAGGTTAAACATGAGACAAGTCGTCCTTCTCATCAGGATGAGCACCATGAGACCTATATTATGCCAGTATTCATCACCTATCAGAGAGGCAGTAGACATTTGTTTGCAGCAGCAAAGCGAGTGTTATCTCCACACGGGGTGGAAGGGGCCTCACTTCCAACATTGGCAACACAAATACAGGACAAGGGCAAGAGGCCCATGCATGACGAGGGGCCATCAGGTGAACAAGAGGCTGACTTCATCCTCATTCAGGATAATGATACAGATGTGGAGAGTGCCAAGCTTAGGAGGACCATTCAGGAGCAGTAAACGGAGATTCAAGCCTTGTCTCTCAATTTGGAGAGGGCTAAGTGGATTATCAGGTATTTGGAGAAAAGGAACAAACAGCTCGAGGACCAGTATGAGATCATGGAGCTGCAACACATCCGTGAGAATCACCAAGCTGCCCAACATAGGAGGATTGAGCTCACTCCCTTAGAGCAAGAGATTAACAATGACCGAGAGTCTTGGCTCGAGCGTATCAACATCCACCTTGAGAGACTACTAGAGAAGGCTAACAAGGACAAAACCATGTTGAGGCGGATGGTTTATCACTACAGGGCACGGAACATGAGTTCAAAGGCTCAGATAAGGAGTTTAAAGGCAAAATTGGGGAGAGCGACAAAGAGACAAAAGAGGCAAAAAGAGAAAGATCAGTTTCGAATCTTGGTTGAAGCCTTTGTGGCCCAGCATAGCACCTCATAGGGAACCTCCAGCCCAAATTTCAAAAAATTTGGGGCAATTTTGGTCACATGACAAATTTTTGGGCACAACACAGGGTTTTTCTCCCTGTGCGCCGCGCCACTGGCGCAGTGCTTAGGATTGGGAGCTCCAAATCACAAATGGTTTGCATTTTTGAATTCAACATGAAAAATCATGATTGTTGGTGCATGGACAAGAAGTTTGGGCAAGTTTTGAGTCCCTAGGAGGTCAAAAACACTCAAAAAATGACCTCTCTACCCCTATTTTGACACACAGGAAGCAGTCTTGGGAGAATGGAGTTTTGGAGGGCAAAATGAGCACCAAATTCAGAAATTCCACTTAGGTTGGCAAGTAGACAGGCAAGGCTTTCCAACAAGCACATTTGGGCACAATTTGGACTCCAGAAGGTACCTCAAAATTTCCTCCAAAGTGGCGTGGCGCATATAGACCAAAAGGCCAAAATCACTTCCGCTCCGCGACATTTTGATTCGCGACTTTGATTTACACTATATTTTTTTCAGCACCTAAGGTAAATTTTAAAGTATTTTCACTAAAGGTTGGCTTCTATCCAAGTGGAAAAGGAAGGCGAGCAGTCACCCAAGCCATTTGTCATTTTTGTAACACTGCACCTGTAACTAATGGTTGGCTTTCCATTTCCAGTTTGTAATCATTTGAGAAACTCCCCAACTATGGGTCGTTCTGTTTCCCAATGGCATAGTCTATTTATTGTATGCAAACCATTTGCAAAAGGTTGGTTGTAATTTCTGGGAGACTGTGGGAGAGAAACTCAATTCTTCATTGTATATTTTGACAAAGAATTAATGAAAGGCAGCGGCTCTGGTTCATGAAATTCATGTGGTGTGAGTGTAGCAAATGTGTTCTCTTTATGTTTCATATGTATTTTTTTATGTTTCACAGTTCATTCATATTCATTTCCAGTGAAATTTTCTAAGTAAGATAAGGTAGAATTCATGTTTATTGCTCTGCCTGTGGGAAAGTTTCACGTTATGTGTTCTTCTTTTGTTGAAAAGGATTCATGTGTTTATGCCCTTTTCACCCTCCTAAACAATCTTTCCATTCTGAATTATTTCAAATTTAATTGATAGACTTTCTGCCTATCTTGCCTCACAAAGTAATTTGTTCCTTTGTGTTAAATTCTCTGCTCATACTTTTCGTTGGTCACATATATCCCAGAAACTCAGTCATTTATCAAAAATTGCCTCTTGTATCCATATTTATTTACTAGCCTAAAATCAATATTTCACTGCAAGTCATCTTAGACCATATCGTTTTGTTTATTCATTGAGCGTGACACGAAGAGAGCCCTCTCCTGTTCTGGTAAGGCTAGCTACCAGACTGAGCATGGTTTGTGGTTACCCTGAATTTTTCCTTCCTTCAACCTAAGGTAGATTTAGGTGTTAACATAGTGGCGACTCCACTCAGGACGAAATTACTCCCCTTAATTCTTCATAATTCTAAGCTTCTGGATGATAAGTTTAGAATTTGATAGGATGAGTGAGTTGGTCGTGTCCTTTGATTTTTCTTAATAGCACGCTGGCTTCTAGAAGATATACCAGAGCTAAACCAGATCCAGATCCTCCGCACATCTACGAGAATCCCAATTTGATTCCAAGACTTCGTCGTCAAGAGAGCTCTATATCTCCCGTGTTCAAATCCCATTCATGTCCTGACATCGTTGAGTATCTTGAAGAACTAGATTTTGATGAGCAGTTTGAAATATCATTGTTCGAGACCAAATCTGAAAGGGTGGTTGACTCTACTGTCCCCAATCCATAGTTTCTTGTAGACTTGGAGACTGAAAGGGCTAACCGGTCAATTGATAATTACATTGTGGCACAACTTCAAACTCCAATTGCTAGCCCCCTACGAATTGTGCACACTCCTCCAACACCTCCAAGGCCAAACCCACCAAGAGTGATGGCTGCTCGTTTTGCACCCCTTGTTCTGCCTCAAGTTTTAGATGATATGCCCGCAGATTATCAAAGCAAAATCTCGTTTTTTGATGGCACTCCTAATAGCATTACTGCTCAGTAACATGTAGACAAAATGGCAGATTTCTATGAACTTCACGAGATCAATGCAGAGAATGTGGCAATGAGACTCTTTGTACAGACATTGGCAGGTGAAGTGAGGAAATGGTTCAGAGGTTTGTCGGCTGCATGTATCGCTACCTTGGCCGACCTACAAAGAGAATTTTTAAACCGCTGGGAAGTGAAAAAGGATCCTCTTCAAATTGTGGCTGAATATGAGCAAATCAAACGAAACGCTGGTGAGTTGGTCAAAGACTACTGCATTAGATTCAATTCTGTTTATAATGAAATTCCCGATCATCTAAGGCCACCTGTGGGGCTAGCCATGGTGAAGTTTCCAGATGGTTTTGATGCTGACATGGCTTATCAATTAAGAGAGAGAGAACCAGCCACAATGGAAGTACATGCAGAAGATCACGGTCAGCGTTGAAGCAAATCTGTTGACCAAGAGGGCTAGAGCAAAAGCAGAGAAGAAGGTCACCGTAAAGGAAGAATCTTCCTCAGTAGATCAACTACTCTGGAAGGTAGAGCAGATGCTTGAAAGGGTGAAACTTGACAAACCTGAGCCACAAGTTAGAAATCCTAACTTCCATGGCCAGCAACAGCCACAATATAGAATAAGGCAGAGAGATCAGCGAGCCCAAGAGTAGACAGCACAGCAGCCAGTACAGCCACCTTTGCAGTAAAATTTTGTGCATGGACCGGAGTCAGATGAGGACGGGAATATAATAGGTGAAGAAAACCACCTCTTTACTCCTGATGATTTGCCTATTTATATTACCGAGGATGAGGAGTATGCAGAAAGTTCGGTTGTACACAAAGATGCAGATTTCATTCTAGCAAATGACATCGTTTTGGAGGAAGAATCAAATGAGCACCAAAGAGGCTATATGAATGCTCTGTCTGCCCAGCTGTAGTGATATTCACTTAGAAACAGAGACATGCCTGTTAAAACAATCCAAAAGAGGAAGGACAGTGAGGCATCAAAGAATGATTCATCAGTTTCACAAAGGAAAGGAAAGGAGGCAGTTGATCTCGATAGCAGCAAATTATCATCAGCAAAAAAATCAAGCCAACCAATTGCATCGAAAGAAAAGGAAATGAAAGAAATCCCAGTCAAAGAGGTAGAAAAGATTCCCGCTTTTAATTTAGAGAATGAAATTTCTAAATTGAAGGTATCCATTCCCCTGACGGAAAGGATGAGGAACAACAGTTATAGAGGGAAAGTATCTAAAATTTTGAATTTCGACCCAATGTCCGACATGGTGAATGTCGAAGATGATCAACCTGAAATGATTGTTGGGCCAGCATCGAATGGTGATTCTCCTGATAGTGTTGTGCCACCTTTTTATATCAGTTTAAGATTGCATGATTTTGTGTTACATAATGCCATGTTCGATTCTAGAGCTTCTCGCAATCTCATGCCCAAGGCTATCATGGATAAGTTGGGTCTGGACATCACCCAACAATACCATGATCTCTATTCGTTTGATTCCAGTAGAGTAATATGTATCGGGCTCATCAAAGACTTAGTTGTGAGTTTGGATCAACTCCCAATGAAGAATGTTTTGATGGATGTTGTAGTAGCAGATATTCCTCCTAGGTTTGGCATGCTTCTTTCAAGGTCTTGGGTAGCGAAATTGAAAGGGACACTGCAACTAGATTTCTCCTATGCAACGATTCCGGTGTTTGGCCAAATGAGAAAATTGTATCGGGAACAGAAAATGAAATACATGATTACAAGGAAGGAGAAACCAATAAATCATCTGATTAATTATGTACATACAGATTTAGAGTCTTTTGTTTTGTATTATGATAGTTTCAATGATATCGATAGTCAGTTAGTAGAAGCAGATGATATTCCAGAAATAACAGAAGATTTCAGAGGAATTTTAAAGAGAGAAGGACAAGAACAGCAGAACACCGTTGAGCGCTTAGCTGAAAGTAATGGACAGCAAGCAGACAAAACACAACAAACAGATTTTCAACACTTGCAGGAGGAGGAAGAAGGTTTGTGGACCATGGATTTCGATGGAGTAGTGGGAAACGATGGTGTTGGAATTGGGATTTGGGTACGCAGTCCTTTCTCTGCCTTGAACAAAGTGCCTAGTAACGTGTGAGTATGCTCTTACAAGTTGGCTTTTGATTGTTCAAACAATGAAGCTGAGTATGAAGCTCTGATTGTCGACCTAAAAATTCTAAGAAAGCTTAATACTAAGAGGATTTCAGTATATGGCGACTCTGAATTGGTGATTAAGCAGGTCAGAGGTGAATATCAAGCAAAGCATCCTCGGGTGCGGGCTTACCGGAATGTAGTCCTAGACATCCTAAAATTATTTTCAGAATACACCTTGACATGTGTGCCTCGTATACAAAATAGCATTGTTGATGCTCTTGCTAAGGCATCAAGTAGTTTGAAGATCCCAATGAACTCCAGCAATAAATTCGAAATCTATGTCAAGCATCATCTAACTGTCTTGGACAATCAGAGATATTGGCAAGTTTTCCAAGATGATGAGGAGATTGATGATTTTCTGCAAAACAAAGGTAAGTTCAAAGAAGCCTCAATTGATGTTGAAAATGACGATGGTAAAGGTAGTGGTACAGATGATGTGCAGATCAATGAAATGGACGTGTTGTAGCTAAAGAATAACGTTATTCTTAAAGCTTTGATACCTTTAGAATAACTCTTTGATCAAGATGATGTAGCCCGCAAACCAACATTGCAGCCAATAGAGAAGGGTGTAGAAGAGGTCAATGTCGGAACAGCTGCTAATCCTAAAATGGTAAAACTGTCTAAAGCATTGCCCCAAAAGATCAAGGACAAATATATCAGTTTGTTGTCTTCATTTGCAGATGTTTTTGCCTGGGACTATTCTGACTTAAAGACATATGATACCAATATTATTGAGCACACTATACCCATTAAGCCCAATCAAAAACCTTTCAGACAGAAGTTGAGAAGGATAAATCCAAAGCTACTGCCATCAATTGAAAAGGAGATAAACAGGTTGTACAAATCAGGGATCATTGTTCCCATCAGATTTTCGGATTGGATCTCTAATTTGGTGCCCATACGAAAAAAGACAGGTGAGATTTGCTTGTGCATTGATTTTAGAAATCTCAATAAAGTTTCGTTGGAACATAATTATCCACTGCCCAAAATGGATCATATACTTCAGCGAGTAGTGGGAGCATCTTGTATGTTACTACTTGATGGTTATTCTGGATATAACCAAGTTTCTGTCCATGAAGATGACCAATACAAGATAGCATTCACCACTCCGTGGGGAACTTTTCATTATGCTAAAATGCCTTTCGGTTTGAAGAACGTGGTTGCCACATTTCAGCGTGCAATGGACTTGGCTTTCGCAAATGAGAAGGATGTCTTTTTGGTGGTGTACCTGGATGATTTGACGGTGTTTTCCAAATCTGATGAAGAGCACATGTACCATCTAAAAACTGTCTTTCAAAAGTGCAGAAAATATGGCCTATCACTGAATCCGAAAAAAGAGCTTGTTCACCATGGAGGAAGGCAAACTACTCAGGCACATTGTCTCAAAAGATGGCATTCGTATTGGCCCAGCATGTGTACAAGCGATTCAGCAAATCGATTTGCCCCGAAATAAGAAAGAGATTCAATCTTTCAATGGTAAAATGAATTTTCTACGTCGCTTTGTACCTAATCTTGTTGAGCACCTAAGAGAGATTACAAACATGCTTAAGAAGGACAGCCAAGTGAAATGGATGGAGGAGGCTGTAAAATCTTTCAATTTAGTCAAATTGGCTCTTTCTTCAGTTCCAGTTCTAGTCAGCCCGGACTACACTCAGGATTTCATATTGTTTTCATTTGCTTCAAAGCATACTATGGCAACTGTGTTATTAGAGAAAAGAGATGATCACGAAAGACCCATTGCATTCTTCAGCAGAGCTATAAGAGATGCAGCCTTAAAATACAACATCATTGAGAAGCAAGCCCTTGCACTTGTGAAAGCATTGAAAGATTTTTGGGTATATATTCTACATTCTCATATTTTGGCCTATGTTCCTAATGCTGCTGTCAAAGATGTTTTAATGCAGACCAATCCGGAAGGAAGACGAGGCAAGTGGATTGCAGCTTTGTTGGAATATGATGTGGAAATAATGCCCACAAAGCTTGTTAAAGGACGGGGATTGGCAAAGTTAATGGCCGAGTCAAACTTGCATGCCTTAGACATAAATCTAATCGCTGCTATGTCCGATGAGAATGAGGAAGGATCATCAATTCAGGTATCTGAAATGTTTGCTCTTTCTCCGTGGTATTCAGATATCATATATGTGCTTAAAAATTTGTCACCACCGCCTGACATGACTAGAAACAATGCTAGAACACTCAATTTGAAAGCTGCCAAGTTTTGCATTCTAAATTCTGCACTTTATTGGAAAGATCCCGGTGGCGTTCTGTTAAATTGCTTGGTGGAAAAAGAAGCAAATAAGGTCATGGAGGATTGCCACGAGGGAGACTGTGGTGGTCACCTTTTTTGGAAATCAACAGCAAATAAAGTCCTGAGAGCGGGATATTATTGTCCGACATTGTTTTCTGATGTATATAAGATGGTCAAGAGTTGTCATAAGTGTCAGATTTTCGAAGGAAGGCAGAAGTTACAGCCTTTGCCACTTAAGCCCATTGAGGTGAGTGCTCATTTTCAGCAATGGGAATTGGATTTCATTGGTGAAATTCATCCTGCTTCTTCCGGTCAGCATAGATGGATCCTCACAGTGACAGATTATTTCACGAAATGGATTGAAGCAATTTCCACCAGACAAGCTACAGATGCAGTAATTATTTCATTCCTTGAAAATAACATCTTGTCTCGCTTTGGTTTCCCGAATAAGTTAATCACTGATAACGCATCAGCTTTCAAATCAAAAAGGATGGTAGAGTTTTGTCATAAATATCACATCATTTTGGGCCACTCAACGGCCTATCATTCGCAAGGCAATGGATTGGCAAAATCTTCTAATAAATCATTGGTCAACATCATCAAGAAGCTGTTGGAAATAAACAAGAAGAGTTGGCATAAGAGGTTGGTCAATGCACTTTGGACAGATCGGGTCAGTCAAAAGAAATCCATTGGTATGTCCCCGTTTGAGCTTGTTTATGGAGTTGATACAATGTTTCCCACCTCTCTCACACCCCGGTAGTCAAACTTCTTCAGGAAGCCGGCAGTGAAGATGATTCTATGCAGAGAAGGTTGAATCAAATGGTCCACTTGCAACAGACCAGAGAAGAAGTCTTCCAGAACACATCCAAGTTGCAGGAGAAGATTAAGAAAATTTATGACAGAAAAGCAAAGGCGGACAAATTTCAGTTGGATGATGTGGTGCTGAAGTGGGATGTTAGGAATGAGGAAAAAGGTAAGCACGGTAAGTTCGAGAACCTTTGGAAAGGTCCCTTCAAGATTGCAACAAATCGGGGTTAGAATGCCTTTCTTCTGAAGGAAATGAACGGGGAAAATTGTCCAGGAGGGCCGATCAATGGTCGGCTGCTCAAGCGGTACCATTTCTGAGTTATTCAAGCTGCTTCCACTGTCACTGTAAATACCATTTTATTTCAGTTTGGTTAGAGTTTGTCAAGTTAGTCTTCAAGTCATTTCAATATCAAATTTGAGTCAATTTTTTGGTCATTTTAGTTTCATAAATGAGTCAGAGTCTAGTGTTGTTTGTCAAAATAATGACTCCATAGCCCAATGGACGAAGTCACTGTCTAGCTCTTCCAGAGATATACTGTTCTTGGCACCTCCAAGGAGCTACCATCCCCCATCGGAGCCAATGTTAGAGTCGGTCTAGTCAGTCCTCCATCAGAGATCAAAACTCTTTCTGCATTTCATTTTTAGGAGTCTCGCTCCATTCACTCAGCTACATTCCGCTAGGGGCATGCCATAATCTGACGGAAAGGTCTTGTCATTCATTTCCCCTCATGTCTGGCACTTGCCGGCTTAGGTCTTTTCATCAATGTTCACTAAAGTACATGACAGTCAATGTTTGATCTTTTAATGGATGAGAGTCATTTTCAGTCATTAGGTTCAGGGATTAGTCAGTTTGGTCTTTAACCATGTCCAATAAAGCCATGCAGGCCAGAGGGAGGCCCTTACAAAGTTATGATTTAAAGATTTTCATCGTCATGTTGACAGATTACGATTGTTCTTCAAAACTCTATTTTGAAGAAAAGTCAAACAGTGTGCCATTTGTGATAATTTTCAAAAAAGTCTCCAGTTGATCTCTTCAGGCGCAGTCATGGTTTCCTTGGCCAAATGCCATGTCAACAACCCCTGCAAAAAAGTGCCAAAAATTTCATCATTTTAGTTAAAAACTCAAAGGGAAAAGTGAAATACAAAGTTGCATTAAATCAGGGAAAAAGTGCCAAAACAAAACATTAGCAAAGTGGGTTTTGAAGAAACAAAAATTAAAGCCATGACTCCAAATGCCTTTATATAGATTTTCTACAAGAAACATAGTCATTTTGCATACCAAGGTAGAGAGAAAAATTGCAAAGGGATTGTGAGAAAGCTAGCACGCGTTTTGGGTGAGTTTGGAGGAGTTTTCAAAGGTGCGGCGCACAGGGCGCGACCCCACAGTGTTGAAACAACACGGGCGCGGCGCACACACAGAGCGTGGCGCACTGGGTTTGTTGCGCGGTGCACACCCACAAAGGCACGAATTTGTTCCAAACTTGCAACAAATCACCTTGAATCCCTCCCAATTGCCAGGTAGGGTCAAAATCTTGGTTGCTCATCAAATTTTGTGGATATGATGATGGTTTATGGTCGTTGATAGTTGCAATAAAAACGCCTAAACCCTACCACTTGAAATCATCAAAGCCATTGCTCCTAGGGTTGCAAACTTGTTGTGTTGATGCCAAGGCTCTTCCTCCCTTTCATTTTTCCCCTTCTTTCCATTTTTCCCTTTCCCGCTATCCCATTTCTCCCTATTTTTACCCTACCCTAAAACATTACTAAACCCCTATTCCCTATCCCTTCCACTCATTTGTCAATGTAAAACCCCAAAACCCTACCTTATAAAATCCCCAAACCCTCCTACATATCCCTAAACAAAATTCCCCCCCATAACCCCTAATCCCATTATATTATTACCCTTCCTAACACTCCCTTTTTGCATTGTTCCCCTTGGTGGCAAAGTTCATAACATCACATAGTTTCACTACCATCATCAAAGGGCAGTCCAAGCACAATCCATATACAGTAGTCATGGCATCTGAGCATTCATCGGAGTATGAGATGGAAACCCAAAGTGATTCATCCTCGAAAGAACAGGCTCCCCGGAGACATCACAAAAGTGGCAAACATGTTAGGGATGAACCAACCACACTTACAGAATTGCAGGCCTGCCCTCTTGCTATGTCATGTTTCCAGCATTTGTCATGTTTGGAGTTTTGTCAAAAGGTGGCTACTGTTCGAGTTCATCATGAGTTGGCTCGTCTTTTTGTGCTTCACCTACATGGAGATCACTCTATCTTAGCCAGGGTCACCTTCACACTGACACCTGAAACTGTCTCATTAGCAACCAGCATACAGAATGTTGGAGAACAATGGCACAAGAAACGGAAGATTGATTGGCAGCATTATGAGCCTTACATTAAGGTCAGTTTCTTGAGGCAGCTCCAAAGAGTCTTTCCGTTCCGATATTTGAAAGATGAATATGCTCCACTCATGAAGTTGATCATGAAGTATTTCAGCTGTGAGGGGAGGTTCTCTCATCTATATGCCTATCACATCAGGTTGTTCATGCACTTGACCAGGGTACGGATGATGAACATCCCATATTTCATTTGCAGGAACATAGAGAGGATGAACACCTTCATGTAGCACAAGACCCCTCAGCAGCAACTTAACAGTGTTTATCACTTTGCTCTTATTAAGATTTTGGTAGTTCATCAGCTGGGATTATAGGGCATTACTTGGGATGAATTCATATCTCGTGACCTCTTCAACACTTCACAGGTATTATCAGAGGTTGAACATGAGATAGGTGGTCCTTCTCATCAGTATGAGCATCATGAGACCACTACTATGCCAGTATTCGTCACCTATCAGAGAGGCAGTAGACATTTGTTTGCAGCAGCAAAGCGAGTGTTATCTCCACCTGGGGTGGAAGGGGTCTCTCTTCCGACATCGGCAACACAGGTATAGGACAGGGGCAAAAGGCCCATGCGTGACAAGGGGCCATCAGGTGAACAAGAGGCCGACTTCATCCTCATTCATGATGATGATACAGATGTGGAGAGTGCCAAACTTAGGAGGACCATCCAGGAGCAGCAAACGAAGATCCAAGACTTGTCACTCAATTTGGAGAGGGCTAAGTGGATTATTAGGTATTTGGAGTAGAGGAACAAACAACTTGAAGACCAGCATGCGATCATGGAGCTACAAAACATACGCGAGAATCGCCAAGCTGCCCAACATAGGAGGATTGAGCTCACTCCATTAGAGCAAGAGATTAACAATGACCGAGAGTCTTGGCTCGAGCGTATCAACATCCACCTTGAGAGACTATTAGAGAAGGCCGACAAGGAAAAAACCATATTGAGGCGGATGGTTTATCACTACAGGGCACGAAACATGAGTTCAAAGGCTCGGATAAGGAGTTTGAAAGCGAAATTGAGGAGAGAGACAAAAAGACAAAAGAGGCAAAAAGAGCAAGATCAGCTCCGAATCTTAGCTAAAGCTTTTGTGGCCCAGCATAGCACTTCATAGGGAACCTCCAGCCCAAATTTCAAAAAATTTGGGGCAAAACAGGGTTTTTCTCCCTGTGCGCCGCGCCACTGGCGCGACGCTTAGGATTGGGAGCTCCAAATCAAGAATGGTTTGCATTTTTGGATTCAACATGAAAAATCATGACTTCTGGTGCATGGCCAAGAAGTTTGGGCAAGTTTTGAGTCCCCAGGAGGTCAAAAACACTCAAAAAATGACCTCTCTGCCCCTATTTTGACACACAGGAAGCAGTCTTGGGAGAATGAAGTTTTGGAGGGACAAATGAGCACCAAATTCAGAAATTCCACTTGGGTTGGAAAGTAGACAAGTAGGGCTTTCCAACAAGCACACTTGGGCACAATTTGGACTTCAGCAGGTACCTTAAAATCGCCTCCAAAGTGGCGCGGAGCATATAGTTTTTGGCGCGACGCATATAGACCCAAAGGCCTAAATCACTTCCTCTCCGCGAAATTTCGATTCGCGACTTTCTCAAAGTGGGCCCTCTCATTTACACTAGACTTTTTTCAGCACCTATGGCAAAGTTTAAAGATTATTTTCACTAAAGGTTGGCTTCTATCCAAGTGTCAAAGGAAGGCGAGCAGTCACCCAAGCCATTTGTCATTTTTGTAACGCTGCACCTGTAACTAATGGTTGGCTTTCCATTTCCATTTTGTAATCATTTGAAAAACTCCCCAAATGTGGGTTGTTCCATTTCCCAATGGCATAGTCTATTTATTGTATGTAAAACCATTTGCAAAGGGTTGGTTGTAATTTCTAGGAGACTGTGGGAGAGAAACTCAGTTCTTCATTGTATATTTTGACAGAGAATTAATGAAAGGCAGCGGCTCTGGTTCATGAGATTCATGTGGTGTGAGTGTAGCAAATGTGTTCTCTTTATGTTTCATATGTATTTCGTTATGTTTCACAGTTCATTCATATTCATTTCTAGTGAAATTTTCTAAGTAAGATAAGGTAGAATTCATGTTTATTGCTCTTCCTGTGGGAAAGTTTCACGTTCTGTGTTCTTCTTCTGTTGAAAAGGATTCATGGTGTTTATGCCCTTTTCACTCTCCTAAACAATCTTTCCATTTCGCATTATTTCAAATTTAATTGTTAGACTTTCCGCCTGTCTTCCCTCACGAAGTAATCTGTGCCTTTGTGTTAAATTCTCTGTTCATTGTTGTTTGTTGGTCCCATACATCCCAGAAACTCAGTCATTTATCAAAATTTTCTTCTTGGTTCCATATTTATTTACCTAGCCTAAAATAAATATTCATTGTAAGTCATCTCATACCATATCATTTATTTATTCATTGAGCATGACACGGAGAGAGCCCTCTCCTGTTCTGGTAGGGCTAGCTACCAGACTGAGCGTGGTTTGTGGTTACCCTGAATTTTGCCTTTCTTCAGCCTAAGGCAGATTTAGGTGCTAACAGAGTCCCTGTTGTTATGTGCCTCGCCGATTAGGAGGTCACAAGGTCAATTATCCTCGACGCCCTAGGGTTATTCCCTGATAGTTTGGTCGATGAGTTCGATTCCCTTCGAGGTTGATCTGCTCAAATTTTCCTATGTGAAAAAAAAATTGATGAGTAATCGAGAGCTATGAACCAAAAGTTATATCTTTAATTTCTCCTCTGCTTGCAACCTTTAAAATCAATAAACTAAGTCCTTTTATCACTAGGACTAATAGTAATGGCAATAATGGGCACCCTTGCTTCACTCCTCTTGAATTCGTGAATACATGAGAGGGGATTCCGTTAATCAAGACTGGAAATGTTGTTGAACATACACAACTCATAATCCATTGCATTACATTAAAATATAGGCCTATTTGAATGAGAATAAGTCTTAGGAAAGACTAGTTAATTTTGTCATATGCCTTCTTTAAATCTGCCTTTAGAACAACTGCAGGTATCTTTGGTTTTTATGGAATTAATAACCTCATGTGCCACCCCTAAAGCATTATGAATTTGTCTATTTGAGAAAACCCAAACTAATTGCTAGAAATATGTTTAGATAGTCCCTCCTTGATTTTTTTTACAATTATCTTGTAGATTACATTGCACAGTGATATTGGGTGATAACCCTCAAAGGATTCAAGCCTTAATCTCTTTGGAATTAAAGTTAAGAAAGTGGAGTTCAAACTAGAATAGATATACCATTTTTTTCTAGACTCTTTGACCACTCTAAGAATGTCCTCTCCCAAAAAAATAAAAAAAAAATGCAAATAAAAATCCATGGTCCCCCATCTGGGCCCATGATTTTGTCCTTTTGCATCTTACTTATTATCTGAAGAATCTCTTCTAGGTCCACCTATCTTCCAATCCACTCACAATCACTTTGAGAAAAGTACCACGGAAAAGTTTGATTATTTCCATATGCTCTCTCAGATTAAAATCTCTTGGATCTTGAAATAAATTTGAAAAGTATCTCACCTATTCCGCCAAAATCTGTTCATGTTTTTGAAATACAATTCCATCTCTCCCTTTGATTGGCAATGCTTCTATGTTTTTCAAACATGTGAAATTTTTATGTGTTCCTATCTCCTTCGAATAACCACATTTTTTTTGTTTGTCAAGTTGTCTGTGATCCTCCAAACTTGACTTGTAGCTTGAGTAGCTAGGGATCGCACCCGGCCTAGGCCACACTAGCCCTAAGTTGACTAGATATTTTAGCATGTCTCCTCCCCCTAGCACAGGCCACAACCACCCCCCGTGGAGTTTGATCCTGGGTCACCTTGCAAACGAGTCCCATCCTCAACCGGTTGTGCTAGTGGAACTTGACCCTTCAAATAACCACATAACCCTACTCTTTAGGTAACATTTAAATTCATCCAAAACAAAAATGTCTTACTTTTTCCTTTCTAACTCTAGAATGCAATCCTTTTCAAATTTTGAGATAACCCCATGCTGACTTTTGTTTAGAATATTTTCTATATTTTCATCCACCTCTCTAACAAATTGGCTATTTTGATGATGCTTCTGCTTGTCCCATTGAGAAACAACCATTTTTAGTTTTATTTTGCTCATAAATTGATCCATAAAACACTGAGAATGAGATTCCTCTAAATCTGACCAGTTAGCCCTTACCAACTTATCAAAATCATCCATTCCTAGCCATTATCTATTAAATTTAAAGGGAATTTAATTTATTAATTTGCGGTTCTCAACTCAGAAAATGATTGGATGATGATATGATAGATGTTCTATACCCACCCAAGAGTGATAATTTATACAATCATTCAACAAAGAATCATAAACCAAGAATCTATCAAGCCTCTTGGTAATACTTTCCTCTCCCTTTCTTCTGTTTCTCCAAGTTGGAACCAACTTTATTGGCTCTACATCCACAAGCCCATGACCTTCAATTAAATGTTTAAAAAAAATTAGCTAAGGAATCCATCCTAGCATTCATACCACTTCTCTATAAGATAATGTGAAATTCATGTCCCCCCCAAGATTAGGTCCTTGCCTTCAAAAATTCCTTCTTGTTCAACGTAGAGCTAGAAGCCTGCTCTTTCTGTATATGGAACACAAATATTGACAAGTGTAATATTTCTTTGTAAATCCATAGAAAAACCATGAATAAAGTGCCTAGCCACACATACCTTATCGAAAAAAGAGCCTGAACTCAACTTCGATCCAAAGCATAAACCCCCTGATAAGACATTAGCATCAGAAAAAATAAATCACAATCAATTATAAAAGAAGCTAGAAGCTCCACTATTTTAGACCCTTTCACACATTGTTTCCTGTAGAAATAAAAAATTTGGGTTATAATACCAAACCATTCTCCTTAGGGATTTTTTTTTTGGGGCTCCCTAACCCTCTTAGATTGAGGGGGAGGACCTTCATTATGTAAGTTTATTTCTAGGCAACTTTTCTCTAAGAGCATGGTAATAAACTTTCTCCTCTTCATTGTCTGATCCCCTGCACATTTGTAGCTTTTTTTTGGTCCACAGGCTCATCTAAAACCATTATTTTGGATCTTGGCAAGACCTCCCTAAATTTTATCAGATGAAATTAATAATCCCCTATCCTCTAACCCCTCACCCTTATTTAACTACTAATTTCTAAAGGAGAGAGTAGGGTCTATGGAATTCTTAACGTGAGCTTTGTCTATAGATGCTGACAGATGAAGGCATTTTTTTAGGGTCGCGAAGATTTGTTCCTTACCAATACATGAACTGATCAACTTAGTCCACAACTGATTAAGAGATGAAGAAGTCCTTATGGTTGGCATATCCTCAGAGCCTTACAATAGATGAAGTGTCCTATCCTGTTTCCACATGTTCCACCTTGTTCTCCATGCTCCGCTACTGCTTAGAGGTAGCATTCTCTAAAGATACCAATGTAATGTCTCCATTTTTAGTTTCCTCTATGGTACAACCAAGATGGATTTCGAGGGTATGTGATGGCTAGGCCACAAGAGCAGGATTACATCATCAAGGGTCCCGAAGGGGTTTTGAGGGATTTTTATGGGATCTGACAACATTCGCTTGACATATTCATCATTAGGAGCAGTTCCGCGCAACTTGTTTTTGGTTATGTTGCTTTGTGATAATTCCTGTAAACGACATTATTATTGAGCATAACTTAATTAATTATGCTTAAGGTGGCATTTCAAGAGGAATATTTGATAGAACACCTTAGTGTAATATCTCATTGGAACCAGAGCGAGAAGATCTACAGGATGAGATGCTGAGAAGTGATTTCCAATGGCCAGAGAAAATATGAAGGGTGATTTACCATTTTCCCAGATTAAAAGTGACTTTAATTAGTCACTTAATTAAAAAGGGAAAATATTAATTGAGAGGAAAAGGGAAAAAGTGATTTAAATAAATTAAAAAGTCACTTAAGATGAAGTATTTTTAATTTTATTTTTATTTATTTATTTTTTTTTTTCGTGGAAAAAGTCGTAATTTCTATTGATAGTGAGAAATTACATTCTGTAGATGCCTAGGCATATGCATATTGAGGTTGGTAGCCTCCCAGATATAGCAAAATAACGGTTGTTGAACAACGACAACCATATAAAACATTGTGTCTTCTGTCTCCACGCAGGGAGTTCATACAGTCTCAAGAAAATAACAGAAAAGCAAGGATAACCATATTAGGTAGCTGTTTTGCAATGAGATTGTCCATATGCTCCACGCAGGGAGGCCACATAGGTCTCATTAAGAAAAAACAAAAAACAAAAACCCACAGGTCGAAACCAATGTTTGAAAAAAAACCAAAAACAGTCGATGCTGATGACTATCAGAAAGTTCTGTGAGAACTATGATGAAAACATTATGTTAACTGTAAATATAAACAACAGTTTTCAAGAATCGCATTGAGCCAAAAAACTGAGAGTGAAAGGTAAAAACAACAAGGTTATGTCTCCCGGTGAGGATGCAGATCTACAAACGGCCTGTGGTAATATTGATGGAAAGTTTCATCCACTTCTTCCTGTATCAACCAATCCTCTTCCTGCCTGTGCGTTGCCTCCTTTGATAAGTAGTCTTCCCCTGAGTTGCGCTCCCTATATATGTGTTGACAAACAAAATTATCAAAAGATGCTAAAAGCCTGTGAGCCTCATCCAATATATGTCTCAATGAAAAAGTAGAGCACTGATATGTTCTATTGAGTCAATTGCAAACAAGTTTTGAGTACCCAAACAGTGGGAGTTTTGTGCAGCTTTTCTCAAGAGCAAAATGGATGAGATGTTTGGCCGTGGAAAGCTCTGGAAAATTATTTGTGCCCCTTCCCAGGTGCTTTTGGATCTTAAAACAGTGGTTGTCCCTTAGGTAGAGGATGCCCCCCCCGCAACCCTCTTCTTGGGCTGAACCGTCAAAGTAGGCCCAAGGGTATGCTTTGTCAACGGATTCAGGTCGAATGGTCCTGGGAAGTGTCTATGGGGGGTCTTCAGGGAGGTGGCTGAAATCGGCAAGGATATGAGTTTTGATGGCAGGCCAGAGGGGATCCTTTCGGTCAAAGATGGCCCGGTTCCTCGCCGTCCATATAGCCCAACACATTAGAAGGGGTAGATTCCTGTCTCTACCCTTGTGCTTCTCTAGCCAGTCCAGCCAGGCCTCCATGATGGTTCTCCCTTGCCACTGATGTAGGGGAGGGGAGGATGAAGAGATGAGGGTCCATTGCTCAGAGACAATAGGACTGTACAGGAATAAGTGATCGGTGTTTTCCTCATTGTTCTTGCATAGGTGACACCAGAACGGCCCGTGGAAAGATCGCCTCATCAAATTTGAGCCCGTGGGGATTTTGTTGAAGAGGATGGTCCACATAAGCAATCACATTCTGGGTGCTGCTTTGAGCTTCCATAGTGCGTTCCACCAGTGCTAAACGTTTTCTAGCTTGACGTGCTCCATGAGTCTTAGGTAGCCTTCCTTGGGAGAGTATCTTCCATTTTTTGCATATGCCCACACTACTTCGTCTTCCCCTTCCGTGATCTTGATGTGTGCTTGTGTGAGAGCTTCCGTGAAGGCCTCCCAGTCTTACTGCCAGTGTCCCGGGATGTGGAGATTTTGAGCTGACTTTCCAGGCTTGTTGGAAAAGAGTGGAATTTGCCTGGTCTGTAATGTTGGATATATGAGTAGAGCCCTGATCCATAAGAAAGGCTATCAACTGTGCTGGGAGCTTGTGGACATTTCCACATCCAATCCAGGGATCCACTCCTATGCGAACGACACTCCCCTGATGTATCCACCATGTTAATCCTTCCCGAATGAGGGGGAGGGAGGTTGGTACTTCTTTCCAGATGATGGATAGGCTGCCGCTGACCCTATGTTCCCTGCGGATCCAGTCCATAGTGTTTTCCGAGGCGATGTACTTATCATATACTACTCTTGTCCAGAGGCTGTGCGAGGTAATGAGCTGCCATCCTAGTTTTGCTGCCAGTGCTTTGGCAAAGAGATCCAACCTTTTTATTCCCCATCCTCCCCATTTCTTGGGCCTCGCAATTGTGTCCCATTTTACCCATGCGAATAGATTCCCCTGCTTGTTGCACTTCCATAGGAATCTGCCACAGATTTTTTGCAGTCTGGCTAGAATTCCCCTTGGTATCCAGGCTAGCAACATCCAGTATACTGGTCTTGCTTCCAGCACGGCTTTTATGAGGGTGAGTCTTCCTGCCCGAGTTAGGTACCTATTGTACCATACATTCAGCCTCTTTTCCACCTTGATGATGAGCTAGATCCAATCTGCAATTTTGTAGCCCCCAGGTTTCAATCTGAAACCTAGATATTTCAGCCCTTCTTCCATGGGTTGTGAGGTGAAAGGAAAACGGCGAAGTGTGAAATGTACTTCAAGTTGTGAGCAGCCTATAGCCGTGAGGGTGCATTTATGTATATTTATGATCATGCCTCCAGCCCTCTGGAAGAGGTCGAAAACATTCTGTAAGGCAGAGGTGTCAGCCATGCTGCCATTTAAGAAGATGAGCACATCGTCTACAAGCAGGAGGTGGGTGAGAAAGCAATTCTCCATAATTTTTATTCCCGTTAGCCTGCCCCTTCTGTGTTCTGCCCCTATTAATCTGCTTAGCCCCTCCATGATGAGCAAAAAAAGTAGGGGTGAGAGTGGGCATCCCTGTCTAAGTCCCCTTTCGGTTGAAAAGAAAGGAGAGGGAGATCCATTAAGGAGGACACTGTAAGGCACATCAGAGATACAGCTCATAATCCATTTGATGAACATATAAGGGAAGCCCAGATGGGTGAGGAGCATGCGGATATAGAGCAGGCTTGCTCTGTCGAAAGCTTTGGAAAGGTCCACTTTTAAGATCATACCTTTTAGATTCTTACTCTGCACCGAATGAAGGAGTTCTTATGCGATTCCAATGGCTTCGTGAATCTTGTGATGCTGTAGGAAAGCAAATTGTTCAGGGGAAATGTGTGCCGAGAGGATGGGCTTGAGTCTGTTGGCTAGGATTTTGGCTATGATCTTATAGAGGCAGTTGCACAGCGAGATGGGCCGAAAGTCATTGAAAGAGACTGGTTTGTCGGATTTGGGGATGAGGGCAATGAAAGTGGATTTAATGGCTCGGGGAATTTTCTCAGAGAGGCGGCATTGTTCAATCAATTTGAGAAGGTCCTGACCCAGAATATCAAAGAAGGCTAGGTAGAATTCAATGGACTAGCCGTCAGGTCCCGGGCTTTTGTCTCTTTGAAAGCCTTGGATGGTAGCCTCCAGCGCCCCCATCGAAACCTCCTTGGTAAGGTCCTCTTCTTCCCAATCTTCCATAAACCCAGGGAAGTGCTCAGCCACTCTCATGATCTCTAGCAGGTTGGCTTCCCTCGGGGCCGCATAAATGTTCCTGAAATGTGAGGTGGCCAAAGAGGCGAGCTCTCTGGGGGTGCAGACCTGATGCCCCTGTTCATTTTGCAGCTCCCAGATAGTGTTGATGGCTTTCCGACCATTTGCAAAGCGGTGGTAGAACTTTGTGTTTTTGTCCCCCTCTTTGAGCTAGATCGCTCTGCTTCTTAGTCACCAGATTGCTTCTCTGTCTTTAAGAATTTGAGCCTTCTGCTTAGTTAAAGATACATAATGGTCTTTCTGCTCCTTAGATGTAAAGGTACCTTTCGATTGAGATTCAAGATCTGCAATAGCCTGCTCTGCTTGGGTTAATATAAGGTCTTCCTATTCCCTTTTCTTGTGTGCCCAAGCTTTGGATAATCCGTTAATATCAGAGAGGTTTTTGACAAAACTTTTGGCTAAATCCTCTTCCTCAGTGATTGGATGAGATTTCCAGAAATCGGATATTAGCTTGATGTAGGAGTGGTCCCGGAGCCATGTAGAGTTGAATTTGTAAGGGGTTGATAACTTGTGTTGCCTGTCCCCCACTTCCAGAAAAATGGGCCTATGATCCGAGATTCCTCCGCTACCGACCCATTGCCTTGATCTGGGGTGGCCGTTGTGGAAAACCTCCATGACAATAAAGCGGTCCAATCTCCTGGCCAGGCTATGACTACCAGTTCGGTTGTTTCTCCAGGTATGTTGTATCTTAGCCGAGGGGATATCGATCCAAAGGTAATTCTCAAGCAGTTGCTCAAAGAAATCGGATAGCGGGTCTGTCTGCGCCATGTGTCCCCAAGATTCCATGAAGCCCAGTGAGAAGTTCAGGTCCCCGCGTAGGATCACATTATCAGCTAGAAGGAGGGAAGAGCTGAGAAGCCTTCGCCAAAACGGTTCCCTATTGTGGCAGGGTCCATAGACATTGATTATTCTTAGTTCTTCCTCCAGATCCTTGGAATGGATATCTGCCCCCAGAAAACCCCCACCTCCCCAAATGTTCTTCAGGATAATGGTGTTGTTCTTGAACCCAACTGCGATCCCCCCAGAGCGACCCGAGACATCTAGAGCGTGGAAGGTCCATCCCAGCAACCAAGAACTTAGGATAGGGATGACCGATTCCGCCTTACAAAGGGTTTCTTGTAATAGGATAGCATCAACCAATTCAGATAGGAGGAGATGCTTCAAGGCCAGCTTTTTTTCGGGGCTAGCCAACCCTCTGCAGTTGAAGGAAAAAATCTTCATGGAGGGGGGTGGGGAAGGGTGTTCTTTGCTCTAAGAACCCTTTCAATGGTATGTTGTTTGCCCTGGACCACTTCGTCTTCTGCTTGTTCTTTTGCTTTGTCTATCTTGGATGGTCTGCCTCTACCTTGTCTGGGCGAGAGGATAGGAGGGGCAACATCCAGCCCTATGACATCTAACTCTTTCTACTTGGCAGTCGAGCGAGTGGAGTACCTCGGTGTGGAGCTTACCGAGGGGGAAGGAGTTGGAAGGGAGGGGATTGGGGTGGATGAGAGGGTGCACGAGGTGAAGGTGGGCGATGGCTTCGGGAGGGGGCACGTCATATATAGGTGACCTGTCCTACAGGGGGGGGAGGGGGCCGGGATTCCGCTACAAGGTCGAGTGCCGACGGGGAAGGGGGGGAGGGAATCAAGATCAGAGGGGGCAGGTGGGAGGAGAGCGATAAAATAGAAGAAGAAAGATGTGAAACAGAGGCAGCAGGGGGTGGAGACATACCCGATGAGAAGATGTCGCCTTTTGCAGTCTTGGAGCGCGTTAGTGGCGGAGAAGGAGGTTTGATCGGGTTCTTGCCCCTCTTTTTCTGCGAAGGTGCGAGCGACGCCTCCACAGTGTCCGAAGTTTTGATTTGCTCCGCCTTTTGAGCTACAGCTTCCGGAGGAGAGGGATTCTCGGGCTCCGGATCATGGTCCTGCTCTCAGGTATCCTGATGATTCTTCTTGAGGAGGGGACAGTCTTTGTATAGGTGACCCACTTGGTGGCACCTCCTACAGTGGTAGGGGATACCTTCGTAATCCAGCTTCTATTTCCTCGAAAAGGATTTCCATTGTATAGTGATGTATTCCTGCAGGCCCCCTCTTGTGTCCAAGTGCACTAGAATCTTGGAAAATGCCATCATTCCCGTTGTGAGATATGACTTGTCAGACTCCATGAATGTACCCAGAGAGTTCCCAATTCTCTTGAATATGTCCTCGGACCAGTACTGGAGAGGCAGGCCTGGGAGTCTGATCTACACCGGCCCAACACCTATTTGTTCGGTCTTCGGGTCGAAGAGGGGCTTCCATCTTTTGAGAAGTACAGGTGCTTTTTCGAAGTGCTAGAAGGACGAGAGAACCCAACTCGTGTGGTCGGCCCTGGTAAACCTTAACGCGAACCATCCCCGCACGAAAGTCTGGACGAAGGGGATATCCGCCAGATGTTGACCCCAGATCTCCGTTGCCCATAATTTTAGCCTTTCTCCAGTGTAATTTCTGCCTCTGATGTGCCCCACTAGCACTCTGTCCACTAGGTCCATTGCATCCCCCCACTGGATATCTTCTTCGAGCCGCAGAATAATGTCCGCTGACCCAGATTTGAAGCAATGTTGTTTCTTAGAGGGGCGAGAGGACATGCGCTTAGGGTTTGCAGGAGCCTTGGCTTCTTCCAGTGTGGCGAGCGGGTGGGAAGGGTTGGGGGTGGAGGGGATGGGGATAGCTTCCGGATGGGGGGGGATCGAATTAAAACTGCCGGAGGAAACATGGGGAGCCAGGGGGGAGGGAAACTGCCGGATGGAGAACTTCGGGGGTGGCTCCTGATTGAAGCAGAGGAGGGTGAAGACCCTGCAGATCAGAGGGGCTGGTGTGGAGTGGCGAGGTTTGTAAGCAATCCGAGAGAAGGCACAGAGAAGGGCGTCCAGGAGGAGGGTTCCTCCGGCTGAAGAGAGGCGGAGAGAATAGGGTCGGAAGACTGAGTGAGGTCCTCGAAGCTGGCAGTCAGGCTTTCACTGTACAGGCCTCCCGAAGCCGCCAATGTGGAGTGCCAGATGGAGCCTTCCGCCAGCGGAGAGTCCGAGTAGTCCACCTCGTCTAGGTCCATAATGCCAGATGCTAAATAGGGAAAGAAACCTCGGAACCAGATAACCGTCGGATACCGGCACCAACATCGATGGTGGATCGGGACCGTTCTAGGTCGAGTAAAGAGGAGGCAGAGATACCGACCGGGTTGAGTAGGCGGGAAAAAAAACAACGGGGAAAGTCTGAGGCCTGCCTGTACGCTGCTCTTCGATAACCAAAACGAGATCTAAGCGGAGGAAAGAACAAACAGGGTAAAAAGAGATAAGGGTAAGTTAAAACCCTCTAGGCTGGAAGTGTTAATGGTGAAAACGATCGCGGTCCTGAGGTGCGGGTACCAAAGTGTGTCAGGGGTGGCTGCAGGACCGATGCCGGCCTGCAGAACCCCGTTCCCACGAAACCCCATTTCAATCCATTTTGATCAGGCCATGCCGGACCAGAGCCCTCCGTTCTCTTTCCTCATCTCCGGCGTGGTTGAACTTGTTAAAGGAACTTTCTCAATGTTGTTTATTCCTCTCTTAAGCTGAAGTTAAGTGGGAGCTTTTAGAATAATGATAAAATAAAATACTTCTAGAATATTGGAGATCTCTCTATCGGGCCTTTAAAAGGAGGAGGAGGAGATAATTTGGGACATCTTGGATTTGAGTATTTGTCTTTGGTGTGGTTTGGAGAACCTAGTTCTATGCTTCTGTGGACCTAGGACGGAAACCATCAGGTGCTTTAGTGAGAGTGAGCAAGAACCCCTCTCTTCCCTTGGTGAATTCATTCAAAATTCACAGATTGTACTCACCAGTTCCGTTATTTTGGAGGCTTGATATAGTTTGTCCCTGATATTTTTGGGAGACAATCCTCTCAACCATTTCCATTTTTGTATGTACTATTTTATATTAATAAAATAAGGTTGAGTTATTCTGCATGTTTATTTTGTTTATTCTTCATTGCATATTATATTTCCATGTTTTTGTTGTTAATTTTATGATTCAATCTGTGAAAATTATTTATTGAGTTGAAGACATAGATTCCTGAAGCAATATTTCTTGAAATTTGTAATCGAGATACTACAGTGGTATCAAAGTTGTGCATCTTGCGAGTCTAAGGGTTTATTACAGATCAACTTCAGAGAAGAACGAGAGCCTAGGAGAAACTAATATTCGATGACCCTCTATAATCACCCTAGCTAAAATCTTGAGAAATTCTATAGTTCTTTATAGCCCACCTAAATCTTCTGAGATTTATTGTTGTGAAGATGATCTTTGAGGAAGCCCAAATCCATTTTGATAAGAGTTTTATATTGCATAAGAATTATTATTTTGTCCCAGTTCTTAAAATGATTATTGCTTAAATTAGTTGAATTAGTCAAAGTTTATTTCTTTGGCCAAATGAAAATTTTGTGACCACAAATTACATTATTATTTAGAATTAAGTATGCTATTTTAAAGGGCAAGAAACCAGAGGGGTACTCCAACAAATTCCAAAACACCAAGAAACCTGAGTGAGTGAGAGTCTTTGCAAATACCAAAACACCAAGAAACCTGAGTGAGAGTCTTTGCAAATACCAAAACACCAAAACTCCAGAGACGGAGAAGAAGCCCAGAGCCATCACTGTGAGACAATGAACGATTCTTTGGAAGCCGCATCTGTCTTGCAGGGGATCGAGATCAACTACTAGTCTCCGTTCATTATTGTGAGGTTGAGTTGTATTGTTTCAGAGCATATTATCTTTTACAGCAACCAAGGACCAACATTATTGGCTGAGGGACGAAGACATTACTTTCTCTCAATAACCTAGCTGAGGTCCTTGATTTCTTTGGAAGACCGAATTCTGTGAGTAATAAGGACCGAACTCTTCAATTGCATCCATTCACTCAGAATTAAGGGAGGCATTCGCGCTTGCATTTCCAGAAATTTTATGGTGCCAAGAGGTGCCAGTACCAAGGATGAATTCAGAGAATTTATTAAGGGAGCCGAGTTAGTTTATGCACCAAAACAATGAAGGCTGACATCTCTTGTGACAGGAGGGCCGAGTTATAAATTTGATTGTTTTTATTGAACGACCGAAAACCGTCTTTGTACTGCCAGAGTCTTCGCTCAACCAGTTCCTAAATTCATTATTCCAGATTTGATTGTTATTCTCCAAGCAGAGTTTGGGATCAGTTAACATGGCCGAGTTTCATTGCCGAAGATCACCTTGTTCTCCAATTTACCGAAGGGCCGAATTGGTTTAGAGATCACTTCAGAATTCTATAGTACCAAAAAGGGAGGACGATTTTGCATTCTTAAAGGAGGAGGCTAAATTTTATTTAGTCTCCAGTACTGTAAATTCCAAAGAATCCGAGTTGGAGTAATTACCAGATTTGCAAACCTAGGAAATTCTTCCCGAGTTCAAGATTGCACATGCTGATCACCACCTTAGCAGAGGCTGAGTACCTGTTCCAGTGGTCAATTGGTAGCATAATATTTTCTGAAGCTGATCTTGTGTATGGCTTGGATGTTTCCATTAATCCATGGTGTTGTAGCAGCAGAAGATGAAATACTTTGACAGGGAGGCCGAGCTCATCTCTGTCATAGTCTAGGCCGAATAAATATTAAGGGAGGGTCCTGAAGCATCTAGTTAAAAAGAGAGACAATTCACCAGGAGGCTGAGTAGATTCCTATGCATCAAGTCTACCACTCTTATCGGTTCGGAGCATGTTCAAGGACTATATTGGCTGAGTACCAGGGTTTGGTGGACGAGCTGTTCAGTCTTGAAACGCTGAATTTATCTTCTTATCATTTTCCAGAGCTTAAAACAAAGGAACTTTATTGTTGTAGTAGAGGAGTTCCAGGTTCCAAGTTCGTTGCTCAAGTAATGTTTATTGTTTTCTCTCTAAATGATTGAAGAAATGATTGCCTGCTAACTGTTCGACATAATGTGTCAAGGAAATTTCTGGTTGTTCCCTTGAGTCCTATCAGTCCTTATGATTTTATCCATAAATTAATGCTCTCAAACTGTTTAAAGGAACTTGACAAAGACAAGTCTAAATTTCTGAGCAGTGGTACATTACAACATTAGAAAGGCCTGTATGCATTATTGAGAATTGGACAGTCAAAGCAAATTGTATTGCCATCTGAGATCGAGTCAAGTCTAAAACATTGAAAAAATTTGTTTATGCAGGGGCTCAAAGATTAGTGATGTGACTTGGGTTTAAGTCTTGGATTTATATATTGTTGGCTAGAGTCTTGCTATGTATGGTTGTATATGTTGCTGTTAGAGTGTTGATGAAGCTGTCTATTGAATAGAAAGTACATATGGTTGCAGGTTTAATGTATGTACAACCTTATATTGACATAGATTTGTCAAAGACATGTAATAGTGAGTAAAAAGGGTCTCCATGTCTTGTATCTTATTGCTGGTTGGTGTATAAGGAAAATGAAGTATATCTTGTGTACCAGTTGTTTGGCTGCTAGGCGTAAAATAAGGTGTATGTGAGAGGTTTGGTCATATTACTATGATATTATTGTGTACTACTGTTGTGTTGTCGGTCAAAGTCTTGTATGAGTCAGCTTCATGTAATTGTCATCATTGGGATAAACTATGGAACTTCTAAATTTATTGAAAATATTGAACAATATAGAAGTTAGTTCCTTGAACCACCATGCCTCATTGGACCAAAAACCCAAGCAGAACAACAAACCTTTCTCAAGAGTGGTTCATGCGATTCTTCAACAAGAGCAGCCAAGGGATTTTGTTAAAATTGGCAACTAGGACCAAACTCCATGTGGGTCACCTTATTTATGGCAGCTGATATTTTTCTTGGATTCCTCTCTTCGAGAGGCGTAGGATTGATCTAAAGATCGTCCGATTCTGATATGTATTTATGGAGATATGAATTTATTCATATTATTGACAATTTGTCAAGGTCGGCCAGCAAACAAATTACCCCAACTTATCCTCAATGTTGCATTATAAATAGAAGAGGTCTAAAGTCATTTGACACACACACTTCTCTTATGATCTCTCTCTCAACTCGTTTGGGTTTGGTGGCTAGAGAGTTCAAGAGGGAGAAGCCCTAGACGCAGTGAAGGAAGGGTTCTAGATGCAGCAAGACAAGGTGCCCTAGACGCAGTTGAAGGGAGAGACACCTAGCCGCAGTTGAAGGAGATTTGGCTGCAGTCAAGGACGCCTCATACACAGGCCTAATCCACAACAAAGGAAGGCTCCTATCCGTGCAAGGGTAAGGCCTAATCCATAGCTATTGGGGAGCTCTAATACGCAATCCTAAAGGTGCCCTAGCCATAGGTCAAGAGGAGCCTTAATCCGCTCTTAAGGAAGGCTCTAAGCAGCTAAAAGAAGAGCTCTAATCTACACTTAAGGGAGGCCGTAATGTGCAGTCATAAAGGAGAGTAGGACGCAGTCAAGGGAGGTCCTATTTGCTGTCAAGAAGAAGCTCCAATACGCAGCAAACAGGAAGCCCTAATTCGCTGTCCAAAGAGGCCCTAAAGTCGTAGTCACAAGGAAGCCTAAAACCGCTGTCAATGGAGCCCTAATACACAGTGAAGTAAAGACCCTAAGCCGCAGCAGAAGTAGCCCTAGGCCGTAGCAAGAAGGAGTCTTATCACAACATTAAGATGCTTGGATAGACAACATATTTGCTGTAGGTGACAACGTAATAAAGGAAGTTGTTCTAGGTATGATTTAAGGACTGTTTGCTAGGTTGATAAGCCACAGTCATTGAAGGAATGCATTGAAGAAATCTGCTTCATAGATCAGCATATGTACACAGTTAGATGCTTGAAAGTGCTGCTGCGTTGACGATGTTTTAAGGACATTTATTACAGTGTTGATATGTGCTAGGCTACTGATCATAGCACCATAGAAAGGATTACTTAGGGTTGCTCTTTTAGGATTGTCTGAAGATTATGAAGGAAGTTTATGACAACTTCAGGTGCCCTTATCAGATTAGCCATTCATCACAGTCAAGGGAGTTTAAGGCTGCATATTGTGCCCTAACCAGAATTGCTGGAGCAGCTAGCAATTCGAAGAATGTTGCATCAGGATATGTGTTAATTTTAGGTATGTTCTATGCTTAGAGCAATTTATTTCAATTTTCACAGTTAGGTATCTTTGTGACAACATATTAGGGCACAAAGGGACTGCGTATGAGGGCAGTTGATTAGGCCTCTAGTAAGGCCTGTGTTTAGGGCATAATGGCACTTTTAAGACAACGGATATGTCTCCTCCTTTAGGACAATGTTAGGGTCAGCATTAGGGCTCCCTGAAACAGTGATCTTGGACAGTGTTAAAGCCTCTCCTTGCTGCGCTATAGAAGCCTCCTTTAGGACAGCGTAGGAGCCTCTCTTTGCTATGATAAGACTCCTCCAAGACTGTGGCTAGGGCATGCTTCCTTGACAACGTTTTAGGCTTCTCTTTGACAACGTCTAGGGCTTCCATTGAGAGCTATAGAAACCCTCTCCTCACTGCTAGAAGAGCCTCCTCTTGACTGCATATAAACCTGCACAGAGCCTTCTCCTTTTTGACTACGTCTAGGGCTAGGGCATCTCCTATAGGGCAGCTCCCTTAGTCTTCTTTCCTCCAACGTCTAGGGCTTCCACTCCTAGATTTCTCTTTCACTAAAGCCCAAGACAAGTGGAGAGAAATCAAGATAGAAGTGTACTATCAAGTCACCTCTTTTTATACTAAATTGTGGAGCACATGTGTGGGTTATTTGGTTGTTGATCGACCTTGACGAATTGTCTTATAACACAATTAAATTCATAACTCCATGAATACTTATCGAAATAGGATGATCTTTAGATCAATCCTGCACCTCTCGATGAGAGGGATCCAAGAAAAATATCAACTGCCATAAATAAGATGACCCACATGGAGTTTGGCCCTAGTTGCCAATTTTAACACTCCCTCTCAACTAGGGAGAACTCCATCCGCTGATCCATTGGCCATATTGTACTATCTCTGCCAACTGTGCCCTATGTTGATCGGCTCTGCTCTGCTCCGCTGAACCATGAAGAAGAAGAATTGATCGAGAATGTCTCATACCATTCTCTACTGACCCGTAGTTAGTTCCATATGAAGAGAGTGTGTCATACCATTCTTACTGACCCGAAGTCAGTTTCATTGATCCCAGATCAATATCACAAGAGAGTGTCTCAAACCACTCATACTGATCCTAGATCAGTTTCATTGATCCCATATTAGTTTCATTGATCCCAGATCAATGGAGGTCATCCTAGCATAGGGAGTACGGTAGATACAACGATGCATCCCTGCTCATTGGCCAGATGAGAGGTACTTCCCATGAGTCCAAAACTACATGGGTAGGATGCCTCGACAGGAGAACCACTCATCCTGTCTCTAAGTCGCCACGGGGTATCACAGGGGAAGGCTGAGCCATTCACCTTGTACACAACGCACCATTAGGGGAGGATGAGTCACCCTATGGTCGCTTGTTGCTCGAATAAGTAACCCAAGCCCCCCGGAGCTCCTAGAGCTCAATGCATGCAGCATGCAAGACCCTCATAAGAGGGTTTCTCAACGACTCCAAGTCGTTCAGGAAAGTCACAAATTTGACCTTTCCCCGGGGCTTTGACAGAATGTCTGCGACCTGTTCATCAGTCTCAATGCGATGGAGCCTCCTCACTCATCGACATACCATATCCCAGATAAGGTAGTATCTGATGTCTATATGCTGGAGCAATCATAGAATACGAGATTCCTCAACAATTGAACCTCCTCCTGGTTGACACAGAGGATCACGGTGGTATCCATCATGTGTAAAAACAGCTCGCTGGAGAGCTTCCACAACCAGGCAGCTTCACAAGAGATCATATTCGTAGCTATGTATTCGGTCTCAGCGGTGCATATAGCAACCAACTTTTGCTTCCTGCTCATCCAAGATATCGAAGCAGAATCCAAAGAGAACCAACACTCATAAGTGCTCTTGCAATCCTCCACACTGCTTGTCCAGTCAACATTCGAATATGCAGCTTTACATTTCCAGCAGTGTATTTCAATCCATGAGAGATTGTGCCCCGAAGATGTCTCAGAAGATTCTTGGCACCAATCCAGTAAGGCTCAACCATATATGAGCTCATCATTCTAACTGCAAAACATATATCCGAACGGAAGTTCCCCAAGAACATCAATGTTAGTATGAGTTTGTGAAACTCAGAGGCATTTCCCAAATCAAGTCCGGTATCCCTACCACATAACTTCTGAAAGTTAAGCTCCATCAAGGTAGTCGCAGGCTTGCTATTCACCATTCCAAATCCGGAATCCAACTCCCTCTTACTTCTACAAATGAGAGGGTCTGCACTTGTCAGAAATAGGACGTCCTCAGAAAGTGTCGGTCTGAGAGGTCTATCATCCACAACCTTCGAGCAGTGGTTTGGATCAGCGTCACTCCTTGCGAATCTTAGCTTCATCAGACAGTTATCAATCATCTCATACTATGCCCGAGGTGTTTTGCTTCAAGCCATAGAGGGCTTTCTTTCACCTGCATACATGAGATTCCCAATCATGAATCTCAAACCCCTTGGGTTGTTTCAAATCCATGGACCTTCTACATGAGGGGAATGGTCCCCTTGTAAGATTTTCCTTCGGTACATCTCAGACATGTACCTTCATGCTCTTTTTGAATTCAAGCATCCTTGTCACCGTTTGACTCACATCGGGTAAGGCCCCATAAAGTAGACCTCCAGTCCTATAGATGAGATGTCTCAATTGACATGGTCCTCGATGGACCATCCTGCAACTTGATACAAATTGCCAATCCTGAACCCATGAATAAAAGCATCTTTGAAAATTATATTTTCAAACATGTACCTTTCCATCGATGAATGCCACCCTGTAACCTTTGACTTCCATTGTTGAAATGGACACCAGGTTCTTCTTGCGATCAGGTACACAAAAGAGATTCTGTAAACGAATCGAGTTACCTTCATTCAATTGAGGGGTAACATTCCCTACACCCTTTCCAGGATAGGTGGCATCGGCTCCAAGTATAATCCCACGATTGTTTCCATCTCTACCAAATTAGAGCGAGAACCCTGTTAGGATATTCCGACACATAGGAATAGTTAAGTTCAACTTGGTCTAGTATAGAGTTAGGTTAGCGTTAGGTAAAGTGTGTTTCTTTACTTTACCGTTGTACATTTTGTAACTTACAATCCGACGGTCACGATATGTAGTGATTCGACGGTTCATTCTCTCCTCGGTATTACCGACACTTGATCCGTGGCTTGACACCCGATTGGTCCATGAATTCTATTTAAAGCGCATGGAGGGTCATTTGTAGGTTAACCGTGCATGAGAGAAGCTTATGTAAATTTTCATTCTTTTATTAATAAATTGCCTGTAGTAGCCACGTTGGCGCAGGCCGTGGACTGTTTCCCTCTCTGAGGGTTTTAACCACGTCAAAATACTGGTGTATTGATCTGTGATCTGTTTGTGAGCGGTGTCCTTTTGGTGTTCTGTCTGAGGAACTTACCCTGTAAATTCTACATGGTATCAGAGCTATTTGAGGGCCGCGTCCGTTGGTGATCCAAATCTGAAGCCGGTAGAACTACATGCGGCTGTCGTTTCCTAGATCTACTGTTTTTGACTACTTTCGGGCCGAGAGGACTGCTCTGTTGTGTTCGGAGCATCTGTTCCAGTGAGGAACCCCTTTCGTTTCACGCGAAAAGGTTTCCGGTAGCCCTATCTGTGTCATTTTAAGATCTGGAGGTTAAATACAGTCTTTATTTTGCAGTTTACTTGTTATGTTCTCTCCGCTTAATTCGGTTCGGTTTATTTAGCTTTTTTTTAACCGGATCTATACCTCTCATTTCTGCGTATGCTCTTTGCCCTGCGACTCTGTGCGATCTGGGCAAATCAGAAACAGAAAGGAAGGATTTTTTCTCATGCGTATGCTCTTTTTCCTGCACCTTAGTGTGATCTCGGAAAATCAGAAACATTGAGAAAAATATTTAGTTTTTCGGCTAAAGCTAACTTTGAGCCACAAGGTTCAATTTTTTTTAAATATTTAGTTTTTTGGGTAAAGCTAAATTCGAGCCATAAGGTTCGTTTTTCTTTGCATGTCCGTGTTGGGTTTTGTGTTTTGTGTTTTGTAGGGAAAAAGAGGTTTCTCAAGACAAGCACGCACCAAAGACCCCCCTCCCTCTCTCTCTCTCTCTCTCCCCCCTCTCTCTCTCTCTCAAATTTTTGTATAGATCAATTGGCTCAAATGTCTTTTAAGAGAGTAGAGGTCTTGGGTTCAAATCTCCATTTTGTGGGGCGTTTTTTTCATTCCCGCACATTCGCGCACTTTGCCGGCAACTTCAACAAATATTTTTCAAAAAGCCATAACTTCTTCATCCGGAAGCCTTTTTCAGAGCCGTTTTTTTAAAACAGCCTAATTTTTCGAGATCTATCCATTGGAACACTTACTTTCAGCATCTTCAGCTTCAGTTTTTTAAAAAAATGGAAAGTCCATGCCAAGTCATTCTTGACAGCACTAACTACTTCCAATGGGCATCATACATGGAAGATTTACTTAGAAGTAAAGGTCTCTACAGAATAGCCACGGGCCAAGAGAAGAAACCAATAGATGAAGACAAGGTTCCAAATGGGAAAATAGACAAGATCAAGCACGTGGTTTGATAGGGATGTCTATTTCTCCTGATCTTAGATTTCATATTGCAGAACTTGATACTCCTCATGAAGCATTAAAACAAATCACTAAAGTTTGATTAAAAATGAAATTAGAGCCCATCAACTTGAAAATGAGTTGCTTACATTGGATCCTAATAATTTTTCTTGCATTGAAGATTTCTTGTCCAAATTCAAAACCCTTAGATATCTCTTGGAAGATGTTAAGGTTAAGAAAGAAGATAGTAACCTTATTTATTCCATCCTTAATAAGTTGGGACCAGCCTACTCTGTATTTGTTTCCACCTTCCATTCTACAAGGGAAGCTTTCATTTGTCAAGGAAAAGACTACAAGGCCCCTTCCTTTGACTCTTTTTGTGATTCTTTAATAAGAGAACAAGAAAAACTCTTACACCTTGGTCTTCTTAATCTTGGAAACTCTTCCAAGAAAGCGTTAGCCGCCCAGCAGCAACCAAATTTAAAGAATCCTAAGAAGTCATATCCTAAAAAGAATGGTCCTAAACCAAACAAGGGTCCTAAGCAAACTCAGTCTCCAAATGAAAGATCATTTCAGCTAAATGATAAGACCAATAAAAACAAATGGAAGAAGACTGATAGACATTGTAACTTTTGTAATCGAGATGGCCACTTAGAATCTAAATGCTTTAAGAAGATGGAAGCCTTGGAAGCCGCAATGAAGAAACATAACATCCATGTGGAGCATTCTTCTACTTCAACTTCAACTTCATCTTCAGGAATGGCACTTTCTGCATGTCGTTGTCAATCATCTCAGTCTGGTTATGCATTAAATGTATCTTCTTCTTCTCATTCTCATGAGTGGCTCATTGATTCTGGAGCCTCTTATTACATGGCCAAAAACAAAGCCATGTTTTCTTCTTTAAATGATTGTAACACCAAAAATATATATGTTGGTGATGATAGATCTCTTAATGTTGTAGGGACTGGAACTGTTCATCTAGACAATGGTCAGTTAATGATGTATTATGTGTTCCAACCTTATCCAGCAACCTTCTATCTGTATATCAGATAACTCATTCAGGTGAAGGTAAAATTGTTGAATTTTCACCTCATGATGTTGTAATCAAGGATCTAAGAGATACTAAACAGATTCTAGCTACTGGTATTGCTGATGATTCCACAAGGTTGTACAAGTTTCACAACTTTGGGTCATCAAATCTTCCCTCAGTATTTGTTGCTCATAATGATGAAGTGAGCAAACTTGGCATGAGCGATTTGGTCACTTAAACTATCGCTCCCTTCAGCATCTATGTAAAGAAAATATGGTGACAGGTCTTCCTATGGTATCTTGCAGAGATGGTGTTTGTTCCGGATGTGTACTCGGAAAACATCATCGGGACAGGTTTGACAAACGTGCCTCTTGGCACGCCTTAGCCCCTTTACAGCTTTGTTGCCACAGTGATTTATGTGGTCCACTTCCTGTTGCTTCATTCTCTGGCTGCAAGTATTTCTTAACTTTCATGATGATTTCTCCAGACGCACTTGGGTATACTTCTTAAAACTCAAGAGCGAAGTATTTAACACATTTTTGGCCTTCAAAGCCTTTGTTGAAAACAATCTGGACATCAAATTCTTAAGCTAAGAACTGATAATGGTGGAGAATATGTTAAAAACACATTCATCAACTTTTGCACCGAAAATGGAATTCAAATGCAACATACTGTTCCATACACTTTACAACAAAATGGTGTAGCTGAAAGGAAAAATTGCACCTTAAAGGAAATGGCTAATTGTATGCTGCAATCTAAAGGAATCAGTCTTAGTTTTTGGGCCGAAGCAATTAATTTTGCAAATTATATAATAAATCGCACTCCTACTAAGGTTCTAAAGAATATCAATCCAGAAGAAGCTTGGAGTTCCATTAAACCAGATGTAAGTCACTTTCGTGTTTTTGGAAGTGAAGCATGGGCCCATATTCCAGATGAAAAGCATAAAGCTTTAGAACCTAAGAGTGAGAAATGTACTTTTGTTGGATATTCTGAAGATGTAAAGGTTATAGACTTATTCCATTTAAGTCCAAAAATGTTATCATTAGAAGAGATGTAAAATTTGATGAAAATAAATCAGCCTGCGAGCCTAGTCCGGCGGATGTGCCACCTCTTCGTATCTCTTCTACTTTTGAAAACATTTCTTCTTCAGATGATGAAAGTGAGGATGACAATCCTCCCCCACCTTCTCAGGATCCTCAACTTCCAAGATGGGTCCGTGCTACTCGGGATGTAGCAGGTGATCTTGCCGGTGATCCTACAGATCGGCGACGTACACGTTCTCAGTTTGAAAGAGCCTCTTCTTTATTGGCTCAAGCTCCAGTAAATCATGATCCTGACACTTTTGCAGAAGCTTTAGGCCATCCACATTGGGAAGCAGCTATGA
>APFE031056277.1:94124-108526 GCA_000404065.3 Pinus taeda | reverse complement strand
AAAAAAATCGATTTAGATTAGCTGTTAGTTTCAAATTTAGTTTAGGTTTTTTTTTTGTTTTTTTTTTTAAATAAAAAATCATAAAAATCTAAAAATACAAAAAATCATATTTTACAAGACACTATACATCCTCACTTCATAAAAGGTTTAAGTTTTAGCTTTTAATTTTTTGGTTTCATTTTTTTATTTTATTTTCAGATTTTAGATTTATTTAGTTTTGTTTGGTTTAAATTTTAATTTTAAAAATAATATCAAAAAGTTTGAAAAAAAATGATTTAGATTAGATGTTAGTTTCAAATTTAGTTTTGTTTTATTTTATTTTCAAATAAATCATAAAAAAATATTAAAATAAAAATCATAAAAATATAAAATATAAAAATTCAATAAAATATAAAAAATATAAAAAATCAAAATTTTTTGATAAAAAGGTTCTTTTCATTTTTTTAGTTAGAATATATTTTAGTTTATTTGATTTTAGTTCTTTGTTACTGATTTTTAATTTTAGAATTTAAAAAATAAAAAAGTTAAAAAGGGTTAGTCTTTAGATTATTTTTAATTTAGATTAGATTTTAGTTTTGTTTTATTTTTAGATTTAAAATTTTATAAAAAATATAAAAAATATAAAAATTAATTTTTTTTGAAAAAGACTAATGAAAAATTCATTTTTGTTGTCTTTTGTTCCACTTCTCTATAATTGAATGTGCTTAAATGTTTATCTAAAGTTAGCTATATGAAAGTGGTAATTGGTTAGCATTTAAATTTGATGATCATTTAAAGCATTTGATTTTTTCTTGAAATTTAATCGCTGGATCATTACTAAGGCGTTCTGCGTTTGTTGAATATCTTGCATTCTGCTTGGGTTATTTGATGATAAATTATTGTTAATCATGGAGTTATAAAGTTCATATTTCTGTAGCTTTTGATAAACAATTATTTAATCATTAACTCCATAAGGCACTAGTACATTAATTTTTAAAATCAATCAGGTGCTAGATTTCCTTGGTGTGTCTCCCAACCCAACTGCTCCACAATTGGTCTTCTTTTATCCTATAGGGTCTACTCCCCTTAGCTTCGGGAGACGGCTTAAACGGAGAGATCGGGGATCAGGGTGACAGCCCCCGGTCTGAGCGTGTCGCGCTGCCTAGACAATTTGTGCGACAATATTTTTTGGCGCTGTTGCCGAGGATAGAGTTTTTCTGTCCCTAGCGTTTCAACGACATTCATCTTCTCATTCATCATTCTTTTTTCTTTTGCATCTTTCATTTGAGCTGGCAGAGTAACATTTTTTGGCATCATCTCATCTTTTCCGCCATTGATTATTTTTTGGCATCATTTAGATCTTTTCATCGCCTTATTTTTCGTCATATCAGCAACTACTTTTCGGTTCGTTTCTTGTTTGGGTGGCGACTCCATTTTACTTCTTTTATTTTTCCCAGACAAGAAGCCTCCCTCATATCTGTTTGTTGGTTGCTTTTTGGATCCTAGAATTAGATTCATTGTTTAAGTGGCGACTCCACTTCTTTCATCTCTTGATTTTCTTGAGCAGAGATCTCTTTCTATTATCCATTTGGTCCCTTGTTATTCATCATGGATTATTCATTTAAATCATGTCATTTTACTGATGATCTCCATGATGTTTCGGAAGTGGCCATTTCTAAATTAGCTTTGTTCTCGGGTGGTGATTCAGTCGTTGTTAAAAAGCATCTAGGCAAGTTTACTCGTATAATGATCATGTATTGTAGATCTCCTTAGTATAATCATGAAGATGTCAAAATGCATCTATTTGTCCTTTCTTTAGAGGGTGATGCTTTGAATTGGTTTAATAATTATCCTGAATACTCTTTCACTTATTTACAAGACATTTTCAATGTTTTTAAAGATAGATATGGTGATCCAGATAGCTCGCCTTGTGCCCCTAAAATTGTGCAACATAATGAAAGTAATCTTATAAAAGGTCCAGCTGTCGATGAAAGATTTCAAGACAATTCTTCATATCAGAATGTGCCATCCATCTGTACCATTGCAGATCAAATCCATGATAGTGTAAAAGCAGGGACAAATTGTAGAAACAATGTTGATAATGAAAAGGAAGATCAGAAGCAAATTATATAAGAACTAATGCGGCTGGTAAAAAATATGGAGATCAATCAAACTAATTACGCCAATGATTTGAGAACTTTATGTACGCACCTGGGAAAACGTAATAAGGAGGTGGAAATCATGAAAATTAAACACTCTGATTACATAACCGACATGCAAAATCAACATGTTAAAGAAATTGAGGCCATGAAAATTAATCATGACACAGAAATTAATTTTATGCAAAGCAAGTTATCAGACTTAGAAGAAAATATGACGACCATGCAAGCAAATCATAAGAAAGAGATAAACTCTATGCAGCATTGCTGGATGACCATAAAGGAAAATGACGATAAAATAATAAGAAATATGGAAGCTAATCAGATATATCTTCAGAACAAGTTATTGACTATGGAAGAAGACCATGCCAGGGAAATCAGTGTTATGAAGGTTGAACACTCTAGTCAGATAGATGCCATTAAAATACAGGTTCAGAAATTTCAACAATGGTCAGAGGATGAAAGAAACCAGGGAACGCCAATAGATCAGGAGCCTCCTTATCTATTGCAACAAGCTCCATCTTATTATGAGGTCCTTTGTTCCATTGAAAAGTGGATAATTGAAAGTGACCTGGATAAAAGGGAAATTAATAATAAAGTTGATACTCAAACGGTTAATCCACCAGTGATAGAAGATCAAGTTATAACTCATGGCACCTGTGAGATTGATCCATCATCCTTAACAGGGCAAATGCAGAATGAAGAGAGACATGTCACGCATATCTTACATACATCATTTGAGAGCTTTGAAGCAGAAATTTCCACGTCATCAGTGATACAGCCTGCAAGGAAGAAAAAGCGCAAGAGAAAGAGAATGAGAAAAAGATTTGATGCATCAGATGGCCGCGAGAAACTTGATTTTCGGATAGGAAAAATTCCTACCGTATGAAGAATTGGACATGGCACATCCGAGAAGCAGCCGAAAGATTTGCCTGAAAGCAAACAAATGCTCAGTATACACTATATTGAACACATCTAATGACATGGGGAATCCTCTGTATTTCTAACCCTACTCCTTGTTTTTTCAACATTTTCATTTCTGTTTTAGGATTAGATTTACTTTTCATGTTACTAGATAGTTAATAAATGAAGAGCTTATATCTTTCCTGTGCTTAATGTTATATGATGATTTTTGGATGGAGGCTACTTATGTTTTGTTGTGTGTTGTGTGGATGCAGATTTTGGATTGTCACATTCTTACAGTGCAACAACGTGTCCCCAAGTAGAGACAGATGTTGACCACTACGTGTCAACTACCCATAGCAGTACACCCCCTTTTTTCGCAAAAGGGATAGTGCTTGATCGACGTGTCCATGCCATTCGATTATCATCATCATCCCGATCAAGTTATGTTGTAAACCCAGTCTACATGTGTAAATTGTAAATAATCTTAGCAGATCTGAGCCATGTATGAAAATTGCTTAGGGAAACCTAATTTTCTAGTGATAATCTATGTTCCGGAAGGTTTTTCTGTCTCACCGATCCATGATCGGCAGAGTTTTCCTTCAGCCTAACCCCAAAGCCGGAATGGATTTTGTCATTAGAATCTTAGGGGAATCCTAGTGTGCTTAGAGTCTATGTAAAAGTAATTTGGAATTAATTCTAACTATTTGCTTAAGTTATTACAAATTGCTTGATCTGCTAGATTATATTTGTGTCGCAGAACTGGGTGGTGTCAAATGGGTTTTCCCCCTTCAGATGTAAAATTGTAAAAGTCATGATGTATAGTGTCTTTAAGATCAATTAGGTGCTAGATTGTCTTGCTGTGTCTCCCAACCCAACTGCTTCACAGTTGGTCCTTTTTTATCCTATAGGGTCTAGCCCCCTTAGCCTCGGGAGACGGCTTAAACGGAGAGATCGGGGATCGGGGTGACAACCCCTGGTCTGAACGTTGTCGCGTTGCCTAGACAATTTGTGTCGCGTTGCCCAGACAATCTGTGCGACAACAAGGATAAGATGAAAAATTGAAGTAAATTTCTCTAAACATAGAACATACCTAAATTTAACAGATTCTCATAAGGGGTTGGAAATAAGACACATAATCTTTGCATTTGGGACATATCTGAAATACATGAGGGTTATAGTGAAATTCCTCCTCAAACTGGAAGAACCAGACTCACTCCTTTCCAAGTTGAACCAGTCAGAGGGGAAGAAGCTAAATTGGGCTATAAAACCAGCCATGCTTGCCCTAATACAACACAAGTTCTTGGAGTACCCTTGTGAAGGGGTTAAACTTCTAGTTACATCTTGTCTTAGTAACATCATGAGGTTGACTGCACCTATACTCCCTTACAACGATGATATTATGAGGGGAGTTTTCACAATGATAGTAGAGACCTTTTGGGACTTGGATAACACTGTGGGTTCTACCTTTGGGAAAAGCTCCAGATCTTAGAAATTATGGCCATGATCAGATCATATGACCTCATGTTTGATATAGAGTGTGATAACCTGATTTTTCAAATGTTCCAATGCTTCTTAAACATTAAGAGACATCATCTTGACACAATCAAAACACACATGCAATCCATCTTTTCTTCAATTATGGGAGAAGTTGTAGTCTAATTTGTTGGCCATTTGGATAGAAGAACAAATGGTCTCACCCACTGCTTATGAACTAGCCGAACCTTGGGGAGCTAAGGAGGAAGGGTCTTTGCTTTATGTGCAAGGAACCTTGGGGACCTAACCACTAATGTTTGAGTGACATAGAGGAGATGACAAAGGTAGATCAGGAGGAGATTCCTTATGAATTTCCGAATGAGGATTCTTCTTTTATAGTTGAGTCCATGGGTTTTTATGAGGATAGGTTTGAGGAGGAAGAGCAGTCAAGTGGAGTTATTGATAGCGACCCAGATGTGCATTCATGTTTGATGGACGAGTATGATGAACAATCAAAAGTCCCCATGAATAAAGAAGTATGAGTAGGAAATTTTCAGGGAGATGAGCCACCGGTGATGATTCAACATGGAGAGAAAATAGGGGAACGTGAGTCAGATGAGGCAGATGATACGCACAGTGTGCATGATGAGCCATATTTGGAGAGCCAGTTTGTGGCTCACGTTGAGCCCATGATGAAGGAGGATGATCACACCATATTTTGGACCAACCATTGATGAGCAGAAGACATATGCACACATAGTTGGTAGAGCTGCAATATTTTTAGACGACAACCCTCTCCTAGAGTACAAAGATAGGGCTTGTAGCACAGTTTGGCCACTTTTGTCCATTCTAGAAAGAGGGACAAGATTCTCTAGATGGGTCTTGTTAATTGACTAGACAGAGTTGCATAAATTGAGCATGGTCCCACAAGATGGATTGGCGAGAGACCATGAGTTGGTATCCTATTGATGGGGCGCCATTCTTAGTCTAGGGAATAGTACAACAAGGACCCTTAGATATGACAGATGCTACATGTTGGTAGTTGGATGTATGCCGATAGTTCATCAATGATCTAGTTGCGCAAGCCCAACATCAACTTCATGGGATTGACCTTGGTCTATGCCAAGGATTGGACTGGGGAGAAGTGATGAGTTGGTACTCGATTAATGGTGCAACATCTTTAACCACAAACATAACATATTTAGAGCCATGGGATATGGGTGAAGATGATTGGCCATGGTGGCATTAGGTTCCAGGCGAATCTATTGGTAGTAGGGTGAGCCAGAGATTTGTTTGGGATCTAGGTATTAAGGGATCCATGCATGATTGGATGATGCAAAGGCATGTGACAATGGTTTGTATGGGATCCTGGTATTGATATACGGTTGCCTCTTCAATGTTCAGATACAAATTACTTGAAGGAAAGTAATCTTAGAGCGGGATAACTTGTAATTTCCTTATTTTCAATTTCCTCTGTAGTACAACCAAGATAGATTTCCAAGGTATGTGATGGCCAAGCCACAAGAGCAGGATTACATCATCAGGGGTCCCGGAGGGGTTTTGAGAGATTTTTATGGGATCCGATAACATTCGCTTGGCATATTCATCATCAGGAGCAGTGATGCTCAACTTGTTTTTGGTTTTGTTGCTTTTTGATAATTCCCGTAAAACAAGGTTATTATTGAGCATAACTTAATTAATTACACTTAAGGTCGAATTCCAAGAATAATATTTGACGGAACACCTTAGTGTAATAGCTCGTTGGAACCAGAAAAAGAAGATCTACAAGATGAGATGCTGAGAAGTGATTTCTAGTGCCCAAAGAAAATTTGGAGGGCGATTTACAATTTTTCTAGATTAAAAGTGACTCTAATTAGTCAATTAAAAAGAGAAAAGATTAATTAAGGGGAATGTTAGTTTTTGTAACATCGGATGTGTTCCAACCATGGAATTTGGTGGAGAGGCTAGAATACATGTATTCTCCAAAACTCAGAAATCGTTTTTGGAAATTCCACCTAGAGATGACTTAATTAAAATAATTAATCGTTTTTTAATGTTTCCTAAGTCTAAACTTAGGAAATTTGATTAATTAAAGGGTATTAATTAAGTCATGGCGAGAATCTTCTAGAAGAAGACATGGATCGAGTTTTAGTAAATCTTAGCCATCGATTATGTTTTAATATTGGCCGTTGATGTCTCAACAAGAGATTATAAGAAGAAATTCGATGGGGGTTGGAGAACACATGCTTGAGACACTAGCAGTTTGAATTCATTGGCAGATCGAACTCCAGAGTAGCAGCGCTGAGTTGCCGAAGAGAGCTAGTGAGATCGAAGTAGTGAGAGAGGGGCAGGGATAGTAAGGCCAAAGGAAGATTTCCTGTTCTTGTGAGTGCATTGCAGAGAGGCAGCGCAGAGCCACCGAGTGCTTCAAAGGGGATTTCATATTCTGCTGGGGATACGCAGTGATTTAGTGCCAAAAGTCGGAGAGAGAGTCCGAAGGCTAGAAGGGTCCATCTTCCAGACAATAGTTGATTAGATAGCCGGAGAGTAGCAGTTTCGAGTTGTGGGACACAATGCTGCATAAGTTGATGCTGGGACTGCGAAGAGGCAGTGGAGAGTAGCTCATCTTGAGCCAAGGTAAGTCTTAGATTGCCAGTGGGAGTGAGGTTTTTCTCACTAGATTTATTGCCATTCATTTCTCTGTATGGACTACTAGATTTGAGCATCCATAGTTTTGTACTCAGATTTACTACTGCATAATAATGAAACCCTCAGCTGCTGCACTGGTTTTCCCAACTTGGGTTTTTTTGGACACATTGGTCCAAAAATAATTGTGTATTTGTGTGTGTGTGTGTGTGCATCTATTCTTCTAGCATTAGTTTTCTTTCACAATATTTTATTTGTGAAGGCCGCAGTGTATTAGTTTCAATATTTATCGTAGAATACATTAAATAATTTGTTCAGTTCATTTAACAAATAGAAGAAACTTAATTAGTTGCTACAGTAGGATTCAAGGTTTGCAAATTTTCACATGGTATCAGAGCACAGATCGTAAGCCGGAGAGCTGAGTAGCAAAAGGGTAGAGAATTTCAAAACTCTGCGTAGGCAACAGTTCGAAACCCTTGGAGGCAGCGCAATTCCTTTGGCCAGGAGGGTTGTTTTTTGAGGAAAAAAGTATTGCTCTGAGAGAGTCGAAAAAGAATAAATTTTCCAAATCAAAGAATACCAGAGACAGAGGGAGTAGTAGTATTTTCCTTGCAGAGCAGATCTTCCGCTGGGACAGTTATTTTGCAGCATTTTGCTAGTACAAAATAGTGTCAGAAGGAAGGAAGAGCACATACTGAGGGAATTCTTTTCTCATGGAACTTCTAGTCCAGAAGTTCGATTTTTCCTAGCAGAGCAATAGTAGTTGTGAGCAGATTTTCCCACTCTAGCAGGGAGTGCGTAGAGCAGTCAGCAGCTGCGCAGAGGAGAAGAGGAGGAATTCGAATTTTTGAGGAGATGACATCAGTAGGGTTGAGAGACCAGGATCGGTTGGAGGGAGCCTCCAACTATGTGATCTAGAAGGCAATAATTTCCTGTGTTCTAGACGAATATGAACTCAAAGCCTACATTGATAATGTGGTAGCTATTCCCGCAGATGCAAATTCGTTGAAGACCTAAAAGAAGGAGATGGAAAAAACAAAGAGGCTGATTCTTGATGGGGTTCGAGATCACGTGGTGTCTCACATAGCTGGCAAAGATACTACCTGACAGATGTGGGAGGATCTTGCTACACTATACGAGGGATCCTCCGAGAAGCTTAAGATGTATCTTGAGGAGAAGATGAGATGTACAAGGATGCAAAAAGGGGAGCATATAGACCCCTTCCTCACTAGGCTTCAGGATGCCCGAGACCAACTGTTTGCAGTAGGGCCAGTGCCCCAGCCTATAGAATTGGTGCGGTTAGCTCTAAACAATGTTTTCGAAGAATGACAAGTCTTCGTCCAAAGTATTCTGGGCAGAGACATTTTTCTTGATTGGGATCGAATGTGGGTTGATCTGCTGCAGGAGGAGATAAGATGAGATTTGGTGAAGAGAACCATCAGTGGCAACAACAACAACAGTGGGATGAAGCAAGTGAAGGAAGAAGAAAATGTGGCCCTCACATCAAAGAGTCAGCAGGAGTAGTGTAGGAGGAAGAAACAACTTTCCAAGGTCAAATGCTTCAGATGTGGTGAGCCTGGCCACTAAAACACTCAATGTCCTCCCAGAAAGAAGGAAAAAGAGGAGAAGCAAGATCAACAGGCTACATCCGTAGAGATATACAAGCTATGCTCCAGATTGGAGGAAGAGTTTGCCATGATCACCGATATACCTTCAGGAGTGAGGTGGGGTGATTTGGTTTTGTAGTCCCATAGTGCTATAGGTTGGGCTTGATTCTTGAGGAGGTCCATCTCATGAATCAATTCCTCGCTACAGGAGCCCATAGCATGTAGTAGCAGGATGGATCAATGGCAGATGGTGTAGTCAGAGGCCAGAGTGACAGATGTAGTGGCTAGTAGCAATCAGATACCGGGCAGCACAATGCAGAGTTGGCAGCAGTGCAGTTGGCACATAACAGAGTCAGTAACAACACATAGGCTTCAATGACAACACAATATAGCAACAGTTAGGACTCGGGTGACAAATGCATCATACTGATCACAATTGATTTAGTGTTTTGGATGCTTTTCAGTTGCAGTTGTTGCAGTTGTAGCAATAATAGATGGAGAGGGAGTTGTAGTGCAGATGCAATGTTAGCATCAGTTCAGCAGGGCCAACAACAACACAGATGCAACGTATATCAGAGTTGCACAATAGTTGGTGGGCAACAGCAGCCAGACATCAACATCGTGATAGGAGGTGGTGCAGAGACAGGGTTCTGCTTCAGTGCGTTGCAGCGCTATAACGCATTCCTCACTAAGAGGGAGTGTTAGTTTTTGTAGCGTCGGATTTGTTTAACCATGAAATTTGGTGGAGAGGCTAGAATACATGTATTCTCCAAAACCCAGAAATCGGTTCTGGAAATTCCACCTAAAGGCAACTTAATTAAAATAATAATTTTTTTTTAATGTTTTTTAAGTCTAAACTTAGGAAATCTGATTAATGAGAGGGTATTAATTAAGTCATGGTGAAAATTTTCTAGAAGAAGACATGGATCGATTCTAGTTAATTTTAGCCATCGATTATGTTTTAATTTTGGCTGTTGATGTCTCAACGAGAGATTATAAGAATAAATTCGATGGGAGTTGGAGAACACACACTTGAGACACTAGCAGTTCGAATTCACTGACAGATCGAACTCCAAAGTAGCAGTGCTGAGTTGCTGGAGAGAGAGCTTGTGAGTTCGAAGCAGTTAGAGGGGCATGGATAGTAAGGTCGGAGGAAGATTTTCTTGTTCCAGTGAGTGCGTTACAGAGAGGCAGCACAGAGCCATGCAATGGCAGTGTAGTGATTCAGAGGGGATTTCGTATTCTGTTGAAGCCTCGAAAATCGGGTCGACAACAAGGGGGATACCCACCCGGTCTGGACCTTGGTTGGCAGCTCCTTATTCGTTTGGTATAGCGGGTCCGACTGGGGATAACGGGACCAGTTTCCCGACCTTAGTTGTGTATGTGTGTGTAGATTTTGAACTATGCTGATCTAAGAGGAATTTAAAGCTAATCTAATTCAGACTCTTTAAACTAACTCTATGCTATTGTAATCTAGTGAGAATCAACACATCTAATCTACACTAACACGGGGTATATATCTCCTATTATGCGATCTAAAAAGATTTCGAACAATAACTGGTAATAAAGATCATTCAGTTATCATAAGAATAGAAATCATTAAAGATAAACTATTTTGCATAAGAAGTTAGACAAAACAGTTATGAACAGCATATCGCATAATAAGTTACTCATATGTCAAGCATAAACAATATGACTCCACCGTACAAAAGTGCCAAATGATAACTCATACATTCATACAATGACATATAAACAACTGAAACTATAAATCACTTAAAGAACATAAGAAGGAATAGTCAAGAGATAAAAGTACCATTTATGACTGGTTCCACTCATAAGCTTCAAGCAATAATGATTTATCTCTCCTTGTTCTAACATCTACTAAGAGTATAGAAGTGCAACATCAGTAGCAGACATCAGATGCAAACATTAATAAACCTTGATCCATCCATTCATCAAAACCACCTCTGAGGGCGCAAAAGTGCATGTTCTGAGGACGAGTTTTTGACAAATCTCCGGAACCCTTCTCTAAATGCCTGAGAAGGGTTTAAATACTGCTAACTAATTAACTTGATTACATAAATTTGGGATCCGGTTTTCAAATGACCGACCCTCTGATAAAAAAAATTATTTCTAAAATTAAATCTGACTTTGAACTATTTCTGTATTTGCTCCTTAGTGTTGTAAGTGTGCAGCATTCATCTGAGAAGAGTCGGTTGGTTGCCTTTCCCTTTCGTGTGTGCTATAAAAATAGCAGTAACAAGGGCTGGCATCACTTTTTGGTAAACTATCAGATATTTTAGAGAATCTCCCGTTGACTGAGTGTATACTTGGTAATAACCCAAATTTCCCTCAAACTGGTTATGCTTTGCTATTTCGGTTTCTGTTTTTGCGAACGACTTGATGAGTCAGAAGACTTTACTTTCCGAGCAATTCTCTGGATTGAAAACTGCCTTCGTTCTTTATTCCGGGATTTTCTGGCGTGTAAGCTTCAGGTATCTTTGTAATCGTGCTGCTTTTGTGCGCCTTTGATTCTGAGCTTCAGATGACCTATCGGTCGTTAGCATCTGCTGAGTGATACTCTGGAATCTGTAGTCCTATCATATGTGGTTCCTGCTTCTGAAGAGGTCTCTTCTGTGTTCTCCGAGCATCAGCGCTTTCCCCTTTTCCTTAGATGTTTCCTGCAAAAATTGCTCCATGTTATCTCCTGTTTTATAGTTTGCGTAACGGAAAAGAGTAAATGAAAATAAAGATCGATATGAAAGCTTCAGATCTTGCGTGTGTATAATCATGACATTCAAAGTGAACTGACTCTTCGAAGAACGAAAAGCAGCCATTCGTACAATCATTAATTTCCTTTTTACAGGCGCGCGCTTAATTCTGATTAATGGACAACTTTCCTTGAACGTTGTGCTGAGCAAAATTCGCGCTCATCGCAGATCACAAATCGCAGATCGCAGGTTTGCGTTATAGTATTGTGGTATCGCAATATCGGATCATCGCAGATCGCAGATCGTGGATTGTGGATCACAGATCGCAAATCGCAGATCGCAGATATTAGTCATTGTGTTCTGCTCTACGCGATTGCCGCAATATGCGACGTCGCACATCGACCGTCGGGGATTTCTTAAGCTTTTCATTTAAGAGCGCTTATAGTAAATGCGATGCGATGAATTTAGCATCACTTCTTCGTGGTTCGTTATGCTCATAAAAGAAGTGTTTCCTTTGCTTTGTTGCGATAAAATTCTAAGGAAAACAAAACAAAAATGTTCATGGGGATGTTTGTTTGAATTTTTTACTAAGGGTCCCCTATTTTCTTGGTGTTATTGCTAATACCAAACAAAAGAGGGGGGTTGTCGGTGACCACAACAATGGAGATTCACTGGGAATAACCAGTTATCTCTGACTTTCTATTGAAATTCAACTTCCGAAACAGAAAAATTTTCATCAGTCTAAACTTTGTTATGGACAGATAGAGTACATTATGTCTTATCCTATCGATGATACTTTGTTTCAACTTTTCTCTATTCCAATCTTTCGCTTCCTGAGGTTTAGCCCTTGTATCTACACCGGTCATTACTTGGTCCTTTTTAAAGATAAAATGAGGTCATCTCTGCTATGCTGGTCTTTTAAAATATGCTCATTTACCGTAGGTAGAGCCTCTGCTGCCAGCAGGCGTCCATAGCCTCGACAGGGTTACCTGTTACCCAGCAATGATCCTTTATCCTGCTTAAAGCAATCTACAATTTTTTAGAGAAAAACCCATTTTGACACTTTTTCTTTTTATTCTCTAAAGAACAATGTCTTGGTTTGGTGGCCAATTTATGACACAGTCATTCACTTGATTTACACTTTTGCTGAACAAGCTGGCTCGTGATGAGACCCCTTGTCTTTTGATTGCAACAATCTTAAGTCGTTTCCCTGTTTTGGTGGACAGTATTGGCAAGGTCAGCAAGTTATAATATCTATGATCATGATAAGCCGGCTCGTGATGAGACCTCTTATTCTTTGAGATATAGTGCTTTCTCGGATTACTTCTCTGAATGTTGTGATTTTCTTTTAGCAGGGAGGAACTCATTGTTTTTCCTTAAGAAAGTTCTGGACGATAATAATAGAGTTTGGAAAATAGCAGTTTTACAGAGAATACTCATTTTATTATTGATACCTTTCATTGTGCTGATATAAAACAAGTTTTTTGCCAAAGGTTTCTTTCATAAAAAATTTTGAAGTCGGAACTAGTATCATATCTAGGCTAAAGTTGGACTCTATCCGTCAATAATAAAAATCAGATTTTTCGAAAATTTTTACTATTTGTACAAGCGAAAAATCAAAATCTAACAGAGGATTTGGTGTCCATTTGAAGTGAACTCCTGTAGTAACCATCTACAACTAGTTTTATTTATAAGAAAGAAGAAAAACAAAAAACTATCCTACAAAAATTTAGAAGAGTAATCTTCTATGGAAAGTATATTTTCAGGATTTGTCCATTAACAGGCAAAGAATCCTTTCTACCTGCTAAATCCTGCAACACAAACGTTGATGGGCCTATGACTTCTACAATCTGAAAAGGACCAAGCCACATCTTCTAAAATTTTGTATGTTTGCCCTTTTCTTCATGAGCCTTATCCCATTTCAAAACTAGATCTCCCATGTGAAAAAATTTTCTGATCATTATGCTTGAATCAAAAGAGGATTTTATTAGCGCTTGGTGATGAGCATGGGTTTTCTTAGCTTGTTCTCGCTGTTCTTCTAATTTAATTATTTCCATTTGCCTTAATTGTAAGGAGGAAGTAGATACTTCATCGATGTATTGTACTAAAGACAAGGAGGGGATCATTAAGTGAGTTAGAAGAACCACTTCCTTCCCATAAACTAAATTAAAGGGAGAAGTGCCGATTGAAGCTTTCTTCATTATTCTATATGCCCATAAAGCATTTACCAAAGTTTTGTGCCAATTCTTTTGGTTCTGGTCAACTGTTCTTTTAATAATCCTGATTAGGTTTTTATTTGTTGACTCAGCTGATCCATTTCCTTGCGGATAGTAGTTGGTCGAATATTTCAGTTTGAACCCTCTTTTAAGTGTAAACTTAGTCATTGCATTCCCAGAAAAGTACGAGGCATTATCAAACATCAAAGCCGTCGACAATCCAAACCTCGTAATTATAAATTGATCTATGAATTCAATGATGTTTTCAGAATTAGCTGTCTTGAGAGGAACTGCTTCTACCCATTTAGTAAAATAATCTGTTGCCGTTAGGATATACCTATGTTGTTTAGAAGAGTGAGGAACAATCTCACCTATTATGTCCAAGCCCCACTTACTGAATGGTTGCTCGATGTTTACCAGCTGTAGTGGCATGGATGGCTTCTTTTGTCTCCCTGCAGTAGTTTGGCAGACTTGGCATTTCCTCACGTAACTATGTGAGTCTTTGAACAGTGTGGGCCAATAATATCCTGCGCGTAAGATCTTATGTGCAGTAGCATCTCCAGCATAGTGTACGCCTGCGGGTCCATCGTGGAGTTCCTGCAAAACCTTTTCGGCTTCAGTTTTCTCAAGACACCTAAGAAGCACAGAATCATAATTTCTTTTAAACAGAACATCATTTATGAGCTGATATTGTTTAGCTTTCAA